>LOEQ01003956.1:205699-226083 GCA_001685075.1 Bramus lutescens
ACATGGTGGCTCACAGCCATCTGTAATGAGATCTGGTGCCCTCTTCTGGCCTGTGCCCATACATGGAGGCCGAATGTTGTATACACAATAAATAAATAAATAAATCTTTTTTTTTTTAAATCCAGTGTAAATAGTTAAGCACTAGCATACGGATTACCGTGACCATACGACTATTCCACTCCTAAGGAATACATGAAATACAAATGAACTAGTCAGACCTCTATATCCGTGGGCTGTGCCTGTGTGGATTCAACCAATTGTCGACCAAAGTAATCAGGAAAAAATGTGTATGTAATGAACATGGACAGAGGGATTTTTTTTCTTGCCATTGTTCCCTAGACATACAATATAGCAATTATATAGACAACATTGACAATGTCCTGGGTGTTACAGGTAATCTAGAGATGATGTTGAGAATAAGGGGGAATGTGGGTGGGTTATATGTAAATGTTGTGCCTTTTTAAGAAAGGGGACTGAGCATACTTGAATTGTGATACCCATGGGAATCTTAGGATCAATTCCCTAACAATACCAAGGGGTGATTATGTATGTCCCCACGTTACTCTAGCTTTGTTTATAGCAGTCAGTGAATGATTAATTCCAATGTGTAACAATGGTAAACCAATTGCAGTGTGTACATATAATGGAATATTATTCAACTATAAAAAGGAAAGTAGTGCTGATAAATTCTACAACTCAGATGAATATCAAACATTTTTTTGCATGGGCTCTGGGATGGCTGTTGGTAAAACACTTGCCACACAAGCATGAGGATATGAGTTCAGATCCTCAAAACTCATGTAATGCTAGACACGGTGGCACATATTGGTAATCCCAGCTTTCCTATGGGAAACTGGAAGGCAGAGACGGGAGAATCCCTGGAAGTACTGAACCATAGAGCATGGCGAGCAAAGCAGTGAACAACAAAGAAACTGTCTCGAACAAGTGAGGACTGACGTCTGAGGGTTTTCTCATCTCCGTATGCATGGCCATGGCATGTGCATGACTGCACTTAAGCACACACACACGCAAATTAATAGCAAATTATGGAATATTCTAGAAGCCAGACCCCCCCCCAAAAAAAAGGCCACACAATTTGTGAGTCTTATTTGAAAGATCCAGTAATAGACAAATCCATTGGGTTAGAGAAGCGGACTAGTGATCCCATTTCCAGGGGTGGCACACGGATGCGGATATTAGAATAGAAAAAGGTTGTTTAATGGGTGAAGGTTTCCTTTCAATGTGAGGGAATGAGCTTTTAGACCTCAAATTCAGCAATGAATTTTGAGATTCTACATCAGAATCCAAATGACATAGAAAATAAAGATAAATTTGATTGGATAAAAAATTTTTAAAAAACCTGTTTGTCCAAGGACGGAAAATGGCAATGGGATCACTAGTCCGCTTCTCTAACCCAATGGATTTGTCTATTACTGGATCTTTCAAATAAGACTCACAAATTGTGTGGCCTTCTCTTCTGGTCTCTCTGGCCCTGCATCTCCTTGGGTCTCTCTGGCCCTGCATCTCTTCTGGTCTCTCTGGCACTGCATCTCCTCAGGTCTCTCTGGCCCTGTATCTCTTCGGGTCTCTCTGGCACTGCATCTCCTTGGGTCTCTCTGGCACTGCATCTCCTTGGGTCTCTCTGGCCCTGCATCTCTTCAGGTCTCTCGGGCACTGCATCTCCTCGGGTCTCTCTGGCACTGCATGAATGTGATTTACAGACATAAATGTGGGCAAAACACTGATACAGACAATCAAATAAAATTTTCAAGTAGTTCAAAGGTCAAAGTCCTAATTGTTGTCATAAAAAAAAATCCAACAACAAAAAACAGTTCTTACCTCAAAGTGTAAGATAGTTATTCCAGAGCCAAATATAGGTGACCATGGTCAAGGAACACAGATATAGGTCACCCCAAATTCCAGGTCCTGGTTAGGTAGTTTCATGAAGAATTTATGGTAGCAACAAAGAAAATAATATAAAAACATTGTTGGGAGCTTCAGATAGATGGGCTACAGTGAGGCAAGAAAATCCCTGGTACAGGCTTCAGATGTTCTCTAATGGCCATTCTCAGCATTGAGGTTGATAGAAGCTAGTGGTCTTGTTAGCCTGGGCCATGACATTTGTGAAACTCCTCCATTTTGGTTGAAGGTTGGTAATTCCCAAAACTACAGTGATTTGGTTTCCAGAACTACAGTGACCTGTTTCTCTAGACTCTTGTCTTCCTCATCAATCCCATGGTGTAGAACCTCCCTTGGTTTTAGAAAACTATGCGAAGGGGCTCTACCACGTGGGTCTGAACTCTCCTCAGAGCCCACACCTACTGGGGTAGGAGGTCCTTCTGTATATGTGTTACTTTTATTGGTTAATGAATAAAGCCTTTTTGGCCCATGGCTTAGCAGAATTGAGTAAGGCAGGAATTCCAAGCAGATAAAGGAGGAAAGAATGTGGAGTCAAGGGGACACCATAGAACCGCCAGAGGAGAAAAATGCCTGCATGCTGGTCCGGTAAACCATGAGCCTCATGGTAAAATATAAAATAATAAAAATGGCTTAATTTAAGATGTGAGAGCTAGCTAAAACTATGTTTAAGCTATTGGCCAAAACAGTATTGCAATTATTACAGTTTCTGTGTGATTATTTTGGATCTGGGCGGCCCAGAATGAACAAGCAGTCTCCGTCAACACCCTACCGCTGTCTTTCTGTCTGTCTATGGTCATAACTCCTCTAATGGCTCTCTTACCTCAAAGCAGCAGTCCCCCCCCCACCCTGTGCCGTGCCCTCCTTGTGGTAGTTAGAATGACAGGTCTCTCTGAAGTCTCTGGCATCTGCATACTTGGTATCCAGCTGGTGATATCTGGGGAGGCGTAGGCAGTGTGGCATTGCTGAGGGAAATATTTCCCTACTGGTGGGCTTTGAAGTTTCAAAAGACTCCATCATTTTGAATTAGTTCTGTTGTCTTTCTGTTTGCGGTTCCATAGGTAAGCTCTCACCTGATGCCCCAGCTGCCTGCCACCTGCCACCTCCACTCTACCTTCTGCAACTATAAGCCTAAAACAAACTCCTCTCTTGATGAACTTGTGGGTCACAATGCCTTTGGGGGTTGCATATCAGATATTTACATTACTCTTCATAACAGCAGCAAAATGATAGTTATGGTATAGTAACGAAATAACTTTCTGGCTGAAAGCACCAGATGAGGTATGAAGTGCTCACAGCATTACAGCATTATGAATGTGGAAGAACCACTGCCCTATAATCTGCCTTGATCATGGATGACATTTTCTCTCAAGAACATAAGACTACCTAACTTCAAACCCCAAACCTTCCAAGTCTGTTAAGCTGATACCACAAAAGGTTTCATGTGGTAGTCCCAAGGAAATGCTAGTGCCACTGTGTGGCAGGAGCCTCGAGCACATATTCACATCGCATCCCGTCAAGCACAGAGAGAAATGAACGCATGTGCTCAGTCACTTGCCTTCTTGCGCTCAGCTCAGCTTCTCCACTTTCATATAGGTCAGGTTTACCTACCTGGACAATAGCACTGCCTACAGTGGGCTGGGTCTTCTCACATCAGTTAACTTAACTAAATTCCCACAGGCATGACCATACACCAACCCAATGTAAACAGTCCTTCATTGAGACTTTCCCCCCGATTCTAGGTTGTGTCCAATTGGCAAGTAAAGCTAATTGTTTCACTAGAGGTCCTTGGGATTGCACTGGACCACTTAATTGATGGAGAACAATCTCCCATCTTCTAAATTCTTCACTCTCATCCGCAAAGGCCCTTTACCGTATAAGAAAATGTTTACAGACTGCATGTGTGAAAGATGAACACCCCAAGTGTATCAGCGAACTAAAGATACAAACGTGGACTTGGGTTTTAAAGCACAAAGCAGAACACGAACCCCCAGCACCACTTCCTTTTAAAACAATACATAGTCTTCATATTGTTTTATGCCACACAGGTATGTTCAACCTTTGGATACTGCAACACCACGCAGGACGTGGTTAATTTACGGAGTTCATTCTGGTGAACAGCATGCAGTCGAAATACAAACAAGAAAATGCAAAACCAATTTCACCTTTTAAATATGATTATGATTTTGTGTTGGGCCGCGTTCATGACTACCCTGAGTGCAAACAGCTCAGGGCCACAGGCTAGATGCACCTGCATGGGCATCAGAACAGCATTCCTGAGCTGTAGCTCATTTGTCATGATGCAGGATTTAGGTTCACCAACTTGGCTACTTTCTGTCTTCAGTGAGGTTTAAATTCTCTATTTTTTATTATTTATTTGCATTTTATGTGTATGAATGTTTGCCTGCATGCTTAAATGTGCACTGTACACATTCTGGGTCCTATTGGAGGACAGATGAGGGTATCAGATCCCCTGAAACTAGAGTTACAGATGGTTGTGTGCTGCCATGTGGGTACCAGGAACTGAACCTAGTCCTATGTAAGAACAGCAAGTATTCTTAATTGCTGAGCCATCCCTCCAGCTTCTCTTTATTATTTCGCAAAATTACCTTTATTTGTTGAGTGTGTGTGTGTCCATGAGTACATGTGCACACACCACAGTGTGCAGGTGAAGGCCAGAGAACCACTTGTGAGAGTCAGTTCACTTCTTCTGCTGTGTTGGACCCAGGGAATTAAAACTCAGGTCTCGAGCTCAGTGGCAACCTCCTCTGCCTGGTATGCCATCTTACTGGTCCAGTAGTAAATTCTTCAACAGTGTGCTTGTTTTCTCTATTAGCATCTTTATCAACACTTCAGGCTATTTTTATAGTGTTCTGTTGCTATTTTATGGATACCGAGTCTTCGCATACTACTCAGGAGAATTCCAAGAAGTTTCTTGAGGTTTGATGCTACACGACTAGGTACCTATCTTCCTAATGTGCCCTGTGCTGACTTTTCCCTGGTTTCTAATGTTAAAATTTAAAGAGTCATATTCAGATATAATGACTGGCTAGCAGGTGGGGTGCTATCCTTTTTAACCCCCCTTGATGGCTGCTTTGGTCTTGGTGAAACACCTTCCATATTGTACAAGTGGACAGGAGAATATGCTCAGAGATTCCTGAGCTCCAAAGACTAGTAGATACCATCGTCAGTGCCTTGACTCATGGAGACTCTGAAATGACGAAGTATCACCAAATTAATTCCAGCATGCCATGCTTCTGGGCTACCAGTCCCTCCTACCTGCAGAATCCTCCTCACCCAGATGACATCTTCCATGCCCTAATAGGCACATCCATCATCCTTATTTCCTTCCCCTGCTCTGCTGTTTTATTGGTGTCTCATTGTCTCTGGGGACACCAAAGGGGAAGTGACTGGGTGGGAGGGGCAGGCAAGCACAGCATGTCTCAGAAGAGACAAGAGCTGGGTATAACTGGTGGACTCGGCTCGCTCGTGATTGCTCACAGCAGCTGTGAGGGCTAGTGCCTGTGTGGTCAAAGTCGTTAAATGCTTTGAATCTCACCTCTGGGTAGAGCCACTTCCTCCAGGAGCCCAAGCTCACTGTGTTTTCCTTGGCAAAACCTATGCTGGCCCCCAACTGCAGTTCCTATTCAGTTTTATAGAGCTTGCAATCATATGGCCACTCCCACCAATTCTGGTAGTTCAGCTGACTGCCATCCTGGCTGCTGCTGTGACCCCTTAATTCCCCCAAATACTAATTAAGAAACTTTTACATGCCAGGCCCTGTGCTGTTTCAATAGATTTTCATCTTTTCCCTATCCTCATAGTTGGAGCTGGGGAACCTTCTAGAACTGCTATTCAGAAATTCTTTTAAACTGGAAAATAATAATGCTTTTTCAATGAAAATTGGAAGCAGACTGGTTTGGAAAAATAAGGATTTAAAAAGAAAAGAAGAAAAGAAAAGCTCATGGGTCTGGTGAGATGGCTCAATAGGTAAAGGAACTCGTCACCAAGTCTGATGATCTAAGTTCAGTTCCCACAACCCACATGCTGAAAGAGAGGACCAGCTCCTGTAAGTTGTCTTCTGACCTCAACGCACAGCATGCATGGCACACACATGCATGCGCACACACACAAAGAAACAAGTATAATTTTCACAGTCCTAGACTGAAAGGGAGCAGCTTAGGTCTGCAGTCTTATTTCAAGGCTGATATTCGAAGATCCAGTGGGCTTCATTTAGCCCCTAAAGAGAGGTCTCAGTTTCTATGTGCATAGTGACTAGAATGTACTGGATCCTTCCATGGTTACTTTTAGTCATGAAGTTCTACGTTCAGATAAATGTTCTTCACATTAAAGCGAGTGTCTCAGAAGCCATTTTTTTTATCAGTGTTTATCAATTCAGTAGTCGGATTCCCCTGACCCTCTTTATACCATTCCTAATAAGAAAAGTACCAGCCATGTGTGCAGCACATGGGGTCTGTCCAGGGGCCGTGAAAGATACATAAATTACATGAGTGAAAGATGCGAAACACATGTTGACACGTCTCCAGTCCACATTTACTTTTTGGTTATGGTTTAATAGTACTTAATTTTAAGGAATATTCAGAAATCCGCTTAAGGTACTTCTGTAAAAATGTCTTTTAGATGGGACCCCAAAGGTCCTTGAATGTAAACAAGTGGAATTGTGTGTATTTCCATAAGGGAGGTAGCCCAGGATGAGGAGGAGGAAGACCTCTCAAGTCTGCAGTAGAGCTAGGCATCTTGCACCTTAGAGCTTCTAGGAGCAGTCACAGCAAAGGAAAAGAAGAAGAGAATGTGCACAAGGGGGTGCAGCCTCACCTATGAACCCATTATAGGAAGACACAGCAGGTCCATCTGCTTCAACCATCAGCCCCCATTTGGGGCTCCCTCGTGAGCCCTGCACATGCCAGCCACACAAGGGTAAGTTCATGCCCTTCCTGCTTGCTGCCTTCGGAGTGCCTGTTCAGTCCAGAGCTTTACTTCCTCTAGGAAACCCTCCCACTCGTCTCCATATGGATGGACCACTTCTCCATCCATGCCCTTCCTCTTTCTTCCTGGCGCTACATCCATTGTCCCATCTGCAAGTGAAAGAGCATTTGTTTCTCATAAGGAATAACAATTATTGAGGAGGAATGGAGTCATAAAAGTGCTTTTGTGATCTGTGGAATTCCTGGTGGCTGACATGTTTGCTAATGAATCTTTGAGTCAATGAATGCCTGTTGACACCCAGTGTCAGATTCAATTGGATCTTTGACCTGGAAGGTTCAACAGGAGCATCCAAAATCAGTGCTCTGTTTTGGAACAGGCACCTTAGCTTTGTGACTTTTCCATCACGGGAAAATGCATTGCTTTTGTTTGAATGAAAACCCTATACTTGATCAAGGAAAACAATGTGACCTGCTATAGCATCTCACACCATCAGCACTCTGGGGAGTTGGCGTGTATGTGTGAGCCCATGTGTATATATGCATGTAGGACCAGAGGATGACCTTAGCTGTGTCTTGGGAAGCACTCTCCTTGTGCTTTTGAGGCAGAGTCTCTCATTGGCCTGGGGATCTCTAACTAGGCGAGGTGAGCAGGCCACCAGGTATCGGATCCACTTGTCTCTGCCTCTTCAGCAACAGGATTATAAACTCCACGCCAGTTTATCTTTACATGGATTCTGGGGATCAACTCAGACCCTCACTTTACTGACTAAGACATCTCCCAAGCTCCTGCTTCTCTCTAGGCGAGTTTACAAAGAAGAAATACATGATTTTGCCCTCAAAGTGCTCGCTTGCTACTTAAGTTGGAAAGAAAGCTCATGACTCATGTGTCCATGCATACACATGAAGATGCAACACCTACATGTTTGCATACACACACACCAAAAACTGATAAATGACCACTTTCTTTTAGATATTTAAGTGGTCCTTGACTGATTTTTCAACTTCAGTATGGTGTGAAAGCAATCTATATCCAGTGAAAGCAAAACTTCTGAGATTTTAAATTTGGGTCAAACAAGCCCCTTCCCCCCCTACAGCTTTGTCTTGAAGTATTTGTCCCAACAACAGCGATAAACAACGATAAGCTACAAGGATACAGTGAAGAAAAGACTCTACCCAAGGCTAATGTGGTGAACAACGAGTTTAACTGAGGTTACTTACAATAGGAGTTAGGTGGCTGATGTGTGGCTACATCAGTAAGAAAAATTATCTCCTCTAACCCTGTCACTCTACAGCAACCAGTAATTCCCCCCAAAGTGCGGCAGGTCCTCGTGAACCCTCTCGCCACACTTCTCCAGCACTGAGCTGGGTGTGTATTCAGTGATTGACACTCGGATATCCTTAATGTGTAATGAGTTTGTTGGGATATAACTCCATGTCCCATCAAGGAGAAGCCATGCTGGTAGCATAAAATACTGTGTTTAAATTAAATTCATTAGATTCTTTTAACTATGTGAAGTAGTAAGTTTGCATTATATTTCTATAGGAAGATGTCATTTAAAAGCATTTTTCCTTCTACTAGGCCCCTTGATCTGGGGTCATAATCAGGAAACTCTTGAAGAATCAACATCAAAATTTCCAAAAGCACATCCTCCCAAGGAAAGTGGACAGACATCCACAGAAGTTATTAACCTTGTCCAGTACTCCAGTCGATAGACTTCATGTCAATCACCAGGAGTCCTGCAGCTTTCTTCACGTGTGTGTGTGTGTGTGTGTGTGTGTGTGTGTATGTGTGGTGGGGAAGGGTGGGTGTACCTATGTGTATATCCAGAGGCCAGAGGAAGACATCAGGTGCCCTACACCCGTGAGGAGCCAGAGCCTCTCACTCAGTCTAGTGGTATGTGGGCAGTCAGATGGCCCCAGTGACCCTCCTCTCTCCACCCCACAGAGCTGAAGTTACAGGGCAGTGCTCATCCAGGCCCAGCTCTTCACTTGGACGCTGAGAATCTGAACTCACACTCTCGTGCTTGCACAGCAAGTGCTCTTCGCCGCTGAGCCATCCCCAGGTCCCCTTTCCTCCTCCATTGAGCCATCCCCAGTTCCCTTTCCTCCTCCACTGAGCCATCTCGAGGCCCCATTTCCTTCAGCTTTGGCAAACTCTTTCAAAAGGTGTTGATATTCTCCACAATAGAGAATGCTACTTAGGAATGGCAGGGCAGGGGCTGGGAACCCAAATGTCTGTGAAAGCCAGGCAGGTTGCAGAAGTGAGCAAGTCAGGCCACACTACTCTCTGAATACAGGTATGCTCTCTTCAGATATTAAACAGGAATTTTCTTTCTTCCTCAAAGAAATACATTCTCTCTTCTCCTTTTTGGAACCGATGATATTCTTGGCCATGCTCTCAGTTTTCTGCTTTTTCTATAAAAATAATTTTTACCCTGCTTTTAACTCAATTTAAGAATTAAAAAAATAGTAGAGACACAATGATAAATTGCAGCTGACACTTGCCTCAGTGTTGGGGTTCAGCAGGAAGCTTTGGGAGTGCGCAGAACTGGGGAACACAGGACTGCCTCACAGAAGCTGCCCGACTCAGTCCCAGGCTTCTGCTGCCAAGCAGTAATACAGGAGGCTTACCAAGGCCAGATCTGATTTTTCAAGAGAAGCCAGAAATTTGTATATTTATATGAAATCTTCTAATTTTCAAATGTTGCCAACTAATTCAAAATATTTTTAAGACCTAGTATGAGCCAGGATTCTGTGATCCAAGCAAAGTACGTCTACAGGCGAGGTCTGGCTCATGAGTCTCCAATTTGCAATCATTGGTCCTGAACTAGACATTATGTGCCTCAAAGGAAAATGGGAAAAGCAAAAGAAAAGGATATTAATGTTTTTGAACACTTACTTCATGGCTGGAACTTGGCCTTTCCCCTCATTTAATCATCCCAGCCACTTAGGAAATATTGTTGGCCTCATTTTTACTGAAGAAACAATTGGATTTGAGTTCAATGACTTGCTCAAAACAACTCAACTAGAGACTTTCAGACTGGAGGAAGTTGCCTTCTTCCTGTCCTTAAATACATCTTCATCTGTGGGTTTCCTGTTCTCTCTGCTTTGCATGTTTTACCCAACTGTCTTGTGTCCAACCCCTTTTCTGTTCACCCATCCTCCCTGATCTTCCAACTTCCCTGATGTTCCTTCCTTGCGTATGTTCTTGGTGATCATATCTTGGCCATGTCTTTGCTGTGTGTCTCAAAGCTGGCAGGGACCAGAATTGGTGCTTTATAGTGGTAGCATGGAACAGAACTTTTACTTACTGTAGAAATGATACGTGTTAATTTGTATACTGCTACCTGGTTGTGTATGCAACCTTTGGCTTGTCCCTCACCCTCCCTCCAGCCTCTTTCTGTGTGGATTCTTTTCCTGTTCTTGGTTTGCTTCACTTGAATGGTATACACCAACTCTTTGTTAATGATGCTGATAAAAGGACCCATGGGGCAGAAGAGATGGGTCAGACAGTAAAGTTCTTGTCATACAAGTATAGAGTCCTAAGTTCAGTTCCCAGAACCTGCATAAAAAGTTCAGCGAGATGGCATGTCTTTGTTTTCTCTACACTAGGGAGGTGAAAATGGGAGGATCACTGGGCTTCCCTGGCCAGCCACCCTAGCCTAGTTGGCAAGTCTCAGGTCCCAGTGAGAGACTCTGTCTAAACAACAAGATGGATTGCTCCTGAAGAATGACATCCAAGACTAACCTCTGGCCTCCATATGCACACACATATTTACTTATGCATTCCTACATACACACACACACACACAGTGAGAGAGAGAGAGAGCATGTGTGTGACTGTGTGTGTGTTTGTACCTACCCCTCACTGCCCAGTTTCTTCCTCAGCATCTAATATCCCAAAAGCCCCTATTCTTTCTCTTTTAAGCACAGTAAAATTATGTTTGTCTAGACCTGATTGTCCCCATTTAAACCTAAGTACCTCCCACAAGGCCCATGCATTAAAAGTACAGTTGCTGGCCCATAGAGCTACTAGGAGATGGCCATGCCTTTCAGAGCTGAAGACTAGAGAGAAGAAGTGAGGTCACTGAGCTGGGTGACACTGAAGGGACCATGGGGACCATCCTTCCTCTTTCTCCTATGTGTATGTATATGTGTACATACACAGGCACATATATGTTAATTTGTGTGCAGTGCACAGACATATATGTGCCTGTTTATAGAAAAGTCAGAGGATAACTTCGGCTGTTCTTTTTCAGGAGCCACCCCCTTGTGTTTTGAGATGGAGTCTCTCTCTGGCCTGGAACTCACCAAGCAGAGTGGGCTAGCTGGCTACCGAGTGCCAGGATCCCCCAGTCTCCCCCTCCCCGGCACTGGGCTACAAGAGCATTTGACCACATGCAGCTTTTTCTTGCGGGTTCAGGGGGCTTGAACTCAGATCTTTATGTCTATACACTAAGTTTATAGACTGAGCTGGCTCCTTAGCCCCAGTACTTCCTTTTTCTTTACTTCCTGTACACTGTGAAATTTAAAACACTCCTCGCTAGAGGCCCCAAATTAACAGTCAACCTTCCATGGGCTGAAACTAAGAAGCTAAAGGCACCTTTCTCTCTGTTAATTTTCTTGGGAAATCTATCACAGGTATTGGAAGTTGATGAACATCCCCCTTCTCCAAACTTGGCTTCCATCTACTGAGGTCTTCCCAGGAGACTACAGCAGTCACTGACAAGTACAGTATGGGGAAGGGATGCAGTCATAACAGACTGTCATCTGCTCCTGGAGCTACAGAGCCCCTTCGTGTCACGTGTCGTGTCTCCCATTCATGACAGGACATCATTAGTCAGGAGAAACTGCACTGCACCCATTTTGCTGATGAAGCTGCAATTACAGAGCTCCTGAGGCTTTGCACATTCAGGTGGCAGCACTGAGCTCTTTAAAGTGGGATCTTGGAATGCCTGTGTCCTTTTCCATGGTAATTTTTTTAATATTCTGATCTGAAAACGTCTACCCTCCCACAGTATAAAACTGGGGAAAATCTTGTGGAAGGATAGGAATGGCAATGTACTTAAGTCTGCCAGCTTAAGGCACACATGACCAGTCTCTGAGCAGTCTCCTCTTCCCTTGCCTGGGTGTGTTTCTGTCCCTAAGTGTTTTGCCTAACAGAAGCCTAACTGTGTACATTAGTGTGTGTGCATGCTTGTGCACTCGTTATGGTAATAGAATTTACTCTGTCGTCAAACAGTCACTTAAGCATGATTTTCCAGATTCCAAACATTCCATTCAAACCAAGAGACTGCCCCTGTTTTGACATATTAATGTTTTCCATAATTTTACAAATAAAACTCATGGTATGATAAACATCTTTAAGGCTGAAATTTGAGTTAGGGCTGTGACAAGATTGAGTGCATTAAGTCAGTATAGCTGTAGACTAGTCTATGTCTTTGAATAGGATATAGACTCACTGAGTCTGCACTTGCACGTGTGATAGCTGGAGGAGCATCTTCCAGGAGGAATGCAGGCATCTCATGAGCGTGGGATGCTGGGGATACAGGGAGCAGCACTGTGTATGTGTGATAGCTGGAGGAGCATCTTCCAGGAGGAATGTGGGCATCTCATGAGTGCGGGATGCTGGGGATACAGGGAGCAACAGTTAAGAGAGCCGTTCTCTGGAAAGCTGGTTCTTTTCCACTGCCTCTGCCAAACTGGGAATACTTCCACTGTTGTCCACAATTATTCTGCTGTCCTTTACCTCCTTGGGTTCAATTCCATCCTCTGTGGCAGCCAGAATGAGCTACCTAAGGTTATGCCTCTGCTTTTACTGGATTCTTATAGCCTCCCAGAAAAAGTCCTAAGTGCCAGAAAAGACAGAATCAACAGAAATGTCTGGACACTTGCAAGAACTCAGTAAATCTCTTTTTTATCCACATATCCATAACCCTCACTCTCTAGACCAGCTGCTCGCCACTGTGACACACCTTGCCAGGCAGTATGTGCCCTCCCTCTTGTGCCACAGAGACAGGGTGACTGTGAAGGTCACCGACAGCTCTCTGGCTGGAAAGAACCAAGAAATGCCTAATACTGTAAGGCCAATCAGCATCCCATGGCAGAGAGCTCAAAGGTCCAATGGGAGAACTGAATACCTTTATTTAAAAAAAAAATCCATTCTGAATTATTTTCTGCCCCCAAAAGCCTGGAGTTTCCCTAAGTACAGCACCACCCCATTCTCTTGTTCCAAACTCTAACAGCTACCAGCACAAAGCCCTCCTTCGGAAAGGGAGGTTTTATCGAGAACTAGATGAGCTGATTTCTTATGTTTAGAAATCACTCAGGACCTAAACCCGTAATCAAGCCAATCTCCAAAAGAAAGGCTGATCAGAGAATGTCACAAACTTCCATGGCTTAGGCCAGAGTTGTCATCAAAATTTAGAAAATGTATCAAAAATCGAGTTTGAAAACCATCACCCCTTTATTCAAGGATTTGCATGAAATCCCCCACCCCTCCTTTTTTGTTGATTTTTTTTTCAGCTTCGAATGGGGCCACCCAAGTTCTAAAGATGCTGCCAGCAGAGTTGGATCAGTTCTGGTTTAGTGTGGCGCATGGTAATCAGTTCAGCAGGACCCTCCTCAAGCTGGCTGCATTTCTACTCCTTAAACGGAAGACAAAACAAAAAGCGCACAGACAACCCAAAGGAGGCTCCAAACGGCAAGCCAGAAGCAGGTGACAACTGAGAAGAACGTGTGTCCTTCCCCTACGTACTGTTCACACCACGCTCTCCGTGAACCCTCACACAAGCTGGGACGCAGCTAGGCAGACCTTCCTGGATCTATAAAGTGCAGTCAAGAACTTCACAACTTGGAACATCCGCGTGAGCCCTGGAATCAGTGAGGTCAGGTTAGAGCCTGCCTGCAGGCTCTCATCACTCACTTGATGGGTCCTGGTCTTGGTGGTGGCTGTCTCTCTTTCCTTACCTCTGAATTTCCTCTCTAAGTGGGGGCCCTACCTCTCCTTGACTCTCCTGCTGCAACGAACAATCAGAGCAAGCCTCTCAAGAAGATGGAAAGCAAAGATAGCAGGCATTCTCAAAGCTTGTGTCGCAGACCTCACGGCAACAGAGCCCTCACGGAGTGAAATGGTCCCCTGGGATCTTCTGTGTCACCTATTCCAAGAGTCTTTCCTGAAAGGTCGGAACTGATGCTGTGTCTCCGATGATACCTTTGTCCCAACCCAGTTATCCTCATTGTCTTCTCTTCCTTGCCTAATTCAAAACCTTCAGTACATCTCCACCCCCTGGTCAACGAAGCAGCGACCTTAGGCTGGCACAGGAGCATTGTGCTCCTGCCCAGTGAGGCCAGCTCATCCCCATACCTTCCATCCTGGGCTGAGCAGCTGCTCTCTCCTCATTTGTGCTCTGATGCTTGAAGCCCCAAACCTTCAGATGAGTGCACACTTCCTTCAGATCCCCTAGAGCCCACTTCTGCAGCTTCCTTCGGGTGTCCTTTGAACAGACTGGCCTTAAAGCTTTGCATGCTCTACCCCCTACAGCACTGCTCTCTCTCTCTCTCTCTCTCTCTCTCTCCACAGAATGGTAAGCTGACAGTGACTACACAAGTATTTGCGCACATGAGCCTCAACTCTTCAGTTTACAACAGATTCTTTAAAGGTCCCCACTATAGCTTAAAGACCAGATGGTGTCCCACAAAACACAGACCCAGTACTCAGAGGACTTGGAGACCTGTGTCTGTGTGAGTCAACCTATGAGAGTGGGCGTGAACTGCAGCACCCTGGCCAGTTCTGAGTCCTGGAGAAGCTCTCTGAGTACCATGAGCAACTCGTGATGGTTAATGCTGATTGTCAGTGTGGCAGGGTCCAGAATCATAGAGGAGACAGGGTGTAAGCATGTTTGTGAGGGAACTTCCAGATTAACTGAGGTGACAAACCAACTCGAATGTTAGCAGCACCATCCAATGGGCTGGGGTCCTGGGTTGGATAAAAAGGAGAGAATGAATAGATCCCAGCATCCATCTCTGCTTCCTGACTTCAGCTGCTTTGTTTCTGTCTCCACGCCTTCCTCACCATGATGGACTAGGTATGCAAACTATGGACCAAGATAAACCCTTCCTTCTCTAAGGTGTTTTGTCATCTGCTTCCCACAGCAGTGAGGAAAATGATGATCAGCTCCCTCGTATAAAACAAAGAGACCAAACAAGGTAAGCTCAAATAGTCCTTCAAAGCCCAGAAATCGCTAGCTATGTGAGGTGCACGGGAGGGTTCTCTGCTGATACAAAAGTAGCTGGAAATGGCTTACTGACCATGCTGAAGACCTGCTTTCACACCAAATGTTGACCAGGCATCCCCCAAGCCCAACAGCCTTTTCAGCCACCATTCCCTCCCCAGACCCTGTAGCTATAATGAAATCCACACCCTTGTCAGGTGCTGAAGTCATTTGGCCTTTGGCCTGTCTCACCAGCTTGCCGCACATGGGAACTGGCCAGGACTTCACACACATGTTCCCTCTTACCTAATATTTCCAGAGGAAACACAGCATGATAAAACTTAGAGAGAGGCAGGAAGGGGGAAGAAAGGGGTTGGAGAGAACACAACTTGAAAAATAGTTTTCCAACCAAGAAAAGAATATCACACGCTATGGGTCATTAAACCAAATGCTCAATGTGAGTTCAGAGCGCTGTTTTCATGAATGTCTGGAGTGTCGCAGTTACAACACACACAGCCTCGGGTCCTACCCAAACATAAATATAAGGTTTATAAGTGAGGCATATCTGTCAGGCACCAAAACGGTGGTGATTAAATTCATGGGGTATGTAGGCATTACAGCAATCAAACCCCAGCAGCAGACCTTCTCAAGGACGCAGTCATCACCGGTACAGCAATTACTCATAGGCCCACGGAATGCACAGGAATGTCCTAGAGGCCTCCTCAGACTTGTCTAGCATCGAGCACGAAAGTACCATAATTACACTTTGTAACTGGGGCCAGCGCTAAAAACATACGAACAAAGGGAGATGTTGTGGCAACTCTTTGTGCCCTCTGAGGTGAATCTTTACGCAAAGACTTGCCTCCTTAGAGGAAAAAAAAGTAATTCTTCATCACAGAGCTAAAGTTAAATGGAAATGTGGAGTCAAGAAAATATCCATAATGACAAAGGTAAAGTTCTGTCAAATTTAAAGGAAAATTTGACCAAAGTTTTAAGCGAGATGGGCTAGGGGTGTAGCTCAGTTGGGGAATACTTTCCTAGCAAGCAGGAAGCCCTGGTTCCATCCACAGCATCAGCACCATGTAAAGTGGGGTATGGGGGTGCACACTGTCATCTCAACATTTGGGAAATGGAGCAGGATGAAAAGGGGTTCAAGGCCATGTTCAGCTATAGACTGAGTTCAAGCCCACATGTAACCCTGTCTCAAGGGAGAAAAGAATTCTAGAGGAGGGAAAAGAAGATGCTCCCCTAGAGAAACAAGTTAAATTAATTAATAATTAGGCAAGAGGGGGAGGTCAGATGCCATAATCACAGGATATAGAGCCATCCATCACCAACGTTAAGGCTTTCTTGATTAAATGCAACAAATTTTGCAGTCTTCTCCTTATTCTGATGCTATCAGAGAAGAAAGCAAAGCACAGCAAAGGTAAAGATCTCATGGAGGGGCTAGAGAGATAGCTCAGCAGTTAAGAGTCCTTGCTGCCCTTGCAGAGGACCAGAGTTCAGTTCCTAGTACCCACATACTGTGGCTCACCCTGTACTTCCTGTAATCCCAACTCCACAGGGTGCAACTCCCCTTCTGGCCTCCACGCACGTGTGCATATACACAAACAAATAAGGACAAAATAAGTACTGTCTTAAGGACATCTTAATTGGAACATCAGTAAAGCGGTGTCAGGAGAGAGGACACGACTTACCCAAGAGCACAGCTGTGCACTGTGGCGTTGGAGGGAAAGCACGAACCCTCTGAGACACCATCAGACACCAAACTCACTCTCTACGGTCACCTCCTGGTTTAGAAGCATGGTGATTTATTTCTTGCTTCTGTGAGCTCCTGGCTAGAAAAAGTTAATACATTTATATGGGATTTGGATTCGGGTCAATTTTTTTTTTTTAACACCAAGCCAAGCAGCCTGAAAAAGCACTTTCACCCACTTAATCTGATTTGAATCTCAAAATTCGAAAATCTTCCCATAAAAAGAAATCATTTTAAACTCTTTTCCAGCATCATGTGTAAGCTGTCCAAAATCCCCAAATGCTGATGTGTGAGTCTGCCATAATGAAGTGGCCAGCAACTCCATCTTTAAGACAATTCTAGTGTGGGACCTTGTGTGAAGCACACCAGCTCTAGTTCTCTCTGGCACCTTAGGTGAGTGACTTAACCTTTCCAAACCATTTCCTCATCCAGGAGCCAGAATAACGCTTGCTTATCATTGCAAAGGAGGTAGGCAAGTAACAATACTTTGCTGATCTTTTTCTTGCTCATTTGTTGAAGCCATGCGTTCAGGCAGGTGTGTTGATGCATGCCTGTACTCCTAGCACTCTGGAGACTGGGGCTGGGGAATTATTTGAGACCAGCCTGGGCTACATCATAAAGCCTTGATGAAAAGAGAAGGGAGGTGTGGGGGGGAAAGAAAGGGAGAGGGAAGAGAAAGGAAGGAGAGAGGGGAGAAGAGGATCAATGAGTTAAAATATGACTGTATAATATATGTGTTAAAATATTGAGTGTGTCTGTCGGCTCATGTGCTCAAAACACAATTCACTATTGCACTATGGATTCTGATTTACAATCTTTGATATTATTCATTTATTCATCCACTCATTCTCAAATATGTATGTGCAGTTATGGGGCACTGGTCATACAGCTCTGAAGAAAGCAGACAAAACCTGACCATTCTAGTTCTTTCCCTTAACTAACCACACAGAGTCCTGGCTTGACTGATGTTTCTGCACATGGATGAGAGACTATGAAGACTCACCTATGACTGGGCCTCATGGGAAGTTATCTGACCCATTCATTTCCAGGAGTGGCAGACCAGATTCCAAGGAGACCGGCTTGCCAGGGCCATACAATGTTCAGAGGTGTCAGGCTGATGAGATAACCTAGTTTGTAAAGCACTTACCTTGCAAGCATGAGGACCTGTACTCAGATCCCCTCATCCATATAAAAAGTTGTGCTTGGAGGTACATGCTTGTGCTCCCAGCATTTGGTATGCAGAGACAAGCGGGTCCCTGTCAGCCAGTCTAGAAAAATTTCTGAGTTCCAGGTTCAAGGAGAGACCCTGTCTCAACCAATAAGGTAGAGAGAAATTGAGGAGGATGTCAGGCACTGACCTCTGGCCCACCTACACACACACAGACACACAAATACACACACACACACACTATGAAGCACTGTCTATGGGCTTTTTTGAAACTATTACTGCAACCTGATGTTTTGTTCCAGAGGATTCCAATCCAGTTACTGGAGACAGTGGGAGCATAGTCTCATCCAGTCCCATGTGGTAGCCTTTCCGGCCATACTAGCAGGTACACAGAGAGGAGCTGACTCCTTGACAGCTTGCCCAAAAGTTGAGTCTATCCCAAAAAGCTTGGCTCCAACTCCATCTCATGAGTTTTTCTAGCTGACGGATATGTTTCCATTACCAGAGAGGTGTTGACAGCTTTTGTCATCTCTGGGGACCTAGACCTTCGCCAGTATTCTGCCCCTCCCCTCTCTGAAATAGACTTCATTTCTCTGTGCTCATTAATATAAAACAAAAGGCCAGCTGGGCCTTCCAGGGTTGCACAGCTTCCCACTTTCTTCTTGGCCTTCTACAAACATCAGAGCCTCGAATGGGATCCCTGGGGACCAATGCCAAGCAGGTTGTGGGAACCACAAAAGCTTCTGTGTGGGGGCTGGGAGATGGCTCTTTCAGTGACACGCTTGCTGGGCAAGCATGAGAGCCTCTGGTTAGATCTCCAGCACCCTTGTAAAAAGCCAGGCATGGTAGCATCTTCTTATAAATCCTAGTGCTGGGGAGGCAGAGACAGGCAGGTCCCTGGAGCCACTGGACAGCCAGCCAAATCAGAGAGCTGCAGGCCAGTGAGAAACCCAGGCTCAAAGAAACAAAGTGGACAGCACCTGAGAGGGACAGGCAGCTAAGGTTGTCCACCCGCTGCTACATGATCATGGGCACACATGTACACACACACACGCACACACACAACAACACACACACACACACAAGAATTTTCACAGCTGCAAGAGGGGGCCCATTTGGATTCCCCTCTGAGCCCCTCCTCAGAATCAGTCTCCAGTCTTGAAAAGAATGCACAGGACAGAAGGGTGACTCAGAGGATGGTGGCCCCGTCATCTGCTTCCCATTGTGGAGTGCATTTTTCACATGTTACTGGGTGAAGTTAGCAACTGCTAGAAATAGAACAGAGAGATAAAGGGGAGAGAAGGGGGAGGATCTCATGTTCTCTAGAGAGATCTGCCTTGATTCTGGACTTTGGTGTTACCGGGAAAGTTGTTTGGCTTTGAACAGCTCCTTCTGATGCACATGTGGTGCAGAATGTGCCGGGCAGAGAGCCCCACCCCTCCCCCAGCCCGAAGCTGCCCTGCTGAAATTCGAACTGCTTGCTCCAGCGTCCTTGCTGACTTGTGAAAGAGATCTCTCTATACTCATTTGGGCTCACACGTGTCACATGATCCCAATACATTCCAAATGCTGGGCTACAAGATTACTACTTAACCAAGGACAAACCAACAGGAATTTTAATCAAGACAATATCCAATAATGAATAAAGATGGAATGTTTTTGGAGGGGATCCAGGATACACATTTGGGAATTTTTAATCTTGCTCGTCTTTGAATCTGGCAGAAATATTTTAAACTTTCTGACCGTGCTATTGCAGGCTGGATCCAGAAACTGACTCTATCTAAGGTATTGAAGCATTTCATCTGCTCAGACTTCGAGTCTTCCAAATCCAGGCCAGTAATTGATACCAGATTAACTCAAATATGAATCAGCAGTCAGTTTCTTTAAGTGCAATGTTTAAGATGAATTACTTTATGATATGAAAGATAAAAAGCCATCAGAACCTGGCAGGAATGGCTGTGTCTTAGGATCTCTTTCCTTCGCTGCTTGTGTTCAGACCTGGCTTATCTATGATGCTTCATTTGATTACTTAATTAAGACAAACTCAGGTACGGGAGGCCAAGTACTGAAAGGTGTTTGCGAGTTTCCTGGGCCAGGAGTGGCGGCACATGCCTGTAAGCCCAGGAGTTAGGAGGCTCAAGGAAGAGAATCAAAGCTCGGGACAGAGTGAGCTTCAGTCTCAGAAGCAAGAACTTCTGAATAGATGCTAGATACACAGCATGCTTCTTAATAATAATAGTTATAACCAGGCTGGAAAGATGACTCAGTGGGTGAGTTGCTGAGGACCTATTGGAATCCCTGGCATTGATTAAAAACCCAGGGGTAGCATTAGGTATCTGAAAGCCCAGTCCTGAGAAGGTGGGGCTAGAGGCTCTCTGGGGCTT
>LOEQ01003956.1:227176-243314 GCA_001685075.1 Bramus lutescens
AGAAGAAAAGGGGAAAAAAGAATGAAGATTAGGGGGAAAATGGCCCTATTGACAATCCCTACTTCCCCCCTAAAGGGAAGAGCACACTGAGCCTTGAGCCTAGGACCTTCTGCCTCTCCCAAACCCCAACTTCCAGGGGCTGGGTACCAATCTTAGGGTGGGTTCTTTGCACCCACCCCCAGCAAACCTCAAGATGGGAAGCAGAGGTGAGAAAGCATTTGGGGGACTTGTTCGTTAGTTTTAGAAAAGGTCTCACTATGTAATCCTGGCTAGCCTGAAACTTTCTATGTAGACCAGGCTGGCCTCAAACTCTGCCTCCCAAGTGCTGGCATTAAACGTGTGTGCCACCATGTCGGGTTTGAGAAAGTCTTTTGGAAACTGTCCTGGTGAGTAAATGACCAGGCTCTGTGTTATTTCCTCTCCACTATATCTGTTTTCAGAAGACAGACTTTGTTGCTGTTATTCAACTTCTCTTACATATTGCAGATTTTCTCTGTGTGCCGACCACACAGTCCAGAAAGAGCCCATTGTCTGCAGTGGAAGTCAAGAAGCTAAGGAACTGTGAGCTGTGGAAGCAGCTAGTCGCAGGAAGGGATTTTACAGGGTTCCCCAAGAACAGAGGCAGATAATAGAGTTATATATGTTTTAAGAGGTAAATGCATCACGTGTGCACAATACAAAGCAGAGGGCTCCTAACGACTGAGAAAGGAGAAAGAAAAGCTATTTGGTAGTAGCACGGTGAACTCTGGCTGAACTTCGAGGTTTGGCAGGCCCTGGTGTGGACAGTCTAGGATGAGACATTAAGGCTTGCATCTGAGAAGCTGACATCAAGCAGACAGCAAGACATGATATCTTATTTTCCTGAGCCATGCTGACACAAATTGAACTCCCCTTATTATTTTCTTATGCCAGTAAAGTTGCGCTTGGAATTTAAGCATTTTGCGTGCAGATGTGGAAGGGACTGGGTTTGGGTTTAATTTAAATAATTGGCAGATTGTTTAGGAGCGCTCCAAAGATGGGGAGCGGTCTTCAGCTGAGTTCAGTTTGATGAGCTGGGGCTTCTGATCTTCTCAAGGTAACACTGAAGCATTTGAGAAGCCAAGTACTCCCAGGTCCAGCTGTGGCTGCTACAGCTGGCTTTGTTAGTTGAAGAGAGGGCAGAGAGGCCCTATGGCCTTCTCTAATTTGTTTGACTTTTCACCTATTCTTGCCCCTCCACGTGTGTGTGTGTGTGTGTGTGTGTGTGTGTGTGTGTGCATGCATGTGTGTTCATATGTGCATGTGATTATGCGTGTATATGGTGATCACAAACTAGCTTTGAGCGTCATTTCTCAGATAAGCTTTACCTTATTTTAAGAATTATTTTCTTTACAATTCTTTGTGCATTTCTGTTGCCCTTTCACCTTGTATTTTGAGGTAGGGTCTCTCACTGGGACCTGGGGTTTGCCAACTCAGCTAGGCTGGCTGGCCAGCAAACCTAACCATCTCTGCCTCCCCAGCACTGGGATTCCAAATGCATGCCCTAACTCCCCCCGCTGTTTACTTGGGTCCTGGAGATCTGACTCAGAAATTCATGCTTACAAAGCAAGCACTTTACTGCCGACTCAGCCATCTCCTCAGCCCCTGCTTCTTCACTTTAGGGAAAATGAATTACCATAGGAAGTATTGGATGGTGCCAGGGAGTGATGGACGAACCCAGGAAAGCACAGAAAGTTAAACATCAGACATAATGAGGCCCGACTTGCTAGAAAATACACATTCTCTCTCTGCCTGGATATATATCATTTGCCTTCCGAGTTTTCTCAAGCCTTAGCAATTATGCGTTTATGCTGTTTACAAAGCCCCGTTCCCCAACCATGTTTACATCCCTGGTTTTTCTAAAGACTGTATGTGAGCTCCCTGGAGCCCAGGCATAGATGTAGCACTGTATGCCCGTTAAATCCCAGCCAACTGCCTTCATCTTCCAGAGGAGGATCTGTTTGCCCTGCAAGGCCCCATACTAAACAATACGGGGGAATGTTTCTTGGAAGAAAGTAAGATGTCAGTATACATTACAAGCCCCAGGGGTGAATGCAGAACATTCATAAAGGACGAGAGAATCATACTTTGTAATGAAATGTACCTCATATAATTTATGGCCCAATACTCAGAGATGAGTTTTTCTCTGGGACTTTAGATCGGTATGAGAGGCAGAAGACTGTGTTGTATGATCCTATAAAATTCTTAATAATGATCTGGAAGAAGCAGGAATGTTCTTCAGTTTGGACAGTGACCAGAAGTGGTTTGTAGTGACCTCTGAGAGCTCCCAAAGGGAATGAGAAGTCCCCTCCCTCCACTGTGGTGAGCCTGCTGGGTGTGGTGCTAGCCTTAGCTTCAGACACAGAGAACTTTTCCTTCATCCACTGGAGGAGAGGAGGGCGGGGTATGCACAGAGGTGAATGAGCGAGGAGGAGAGACTTCCTCTGCCAAAGTGCTGGCCATGAAAGCACAGGGCCTGAGTACAGTCCCTAGAATCCATTGTCTTAGCTTCCTTTCCCATTGCAGGGAAGTCAAGATGAACACACACAAAAGACTATCCATCAAACACCCTTGCAGAAGTAATGCATAGGAAAAGGCTTCATTTTCGCTCTTGGTTCAAGGGCACAGTCCACAGCAGGGAAGTTAGGGCAGCAGGAGCAGCTGGCATCTGCTCAGTCAAGAAGCAGAGAGAGATGGACGCTGTGGTCAGCTCGCAGTCTCCTCTTTTCTGTGGTCTGGGACCTCAGCCCAGGAAATGGTTCCACTTCTTTCAGTGTGGGCCTTCCCAAGGCTATAAACCTAATTAACACAATCCTTCACAGGCCTGCTGTGAGGCTATCAACAGGGCAGGTGTACCTGGAGGCTGGGCTCCTAATCTTCTCAAATCAGTAACATCAGGGATCACATGCATGTTTAAAAATCAACAAATAAACAAAAATGAAGCCAGTCCTGTTGACACCCATTTGTGTTGAGAAGGTGAACCCTGGCAGATTCCAGGTGCTCGGTGGCCAGGTAGACCAACCTGTCTCAGAAAGGAAAGTGAACCTTGCCTTGGCCTGAGGTTATGCTCTGCATTTACACATGTGCACACAAGGGTGTATACCCACTCACCCACCCAGAGGAGTATACACACACACGGACACACACACACACACACACACACACACACACGAATGCCTACTTACTTGTGCTCGGCTCAATTTCTCCTCTCATACAGTTCTGGTCCACCTTCATGAAGAATAGCACCACCCACAGTGGGTTGGGTCTTCTCACATCAATTAACTTGATTAATTCAAAGACATGCCCACAGGTCAATCCAACTTAAATAATGCCTTTGCTAAGTGAATCTAGGTTGTGTGAAGTTGCCAATTAACTAGCAGTTTAGCACATAGGAGCTCTGGAGCCTCAAAATGCCCTCTTTAGCCCTGTCAGGATAACCCAAATTGATCTGTGCTGTCTTCCCACCTGGGGTACAAAAGGAAGAAAAGCACAGTCACCTTGTGATGTAGTTCCCCACCAGTGGGGAGCTTCAACCCCATTCCCGGGAGACTCTGTGTCCTAGGAAGTAGAATAGAGCCTAGAGTGAATTGTGGGCCCAGCATTTAAAACGTTGGATGAGGGCCTGAGAGATGGTTCCATTGATAAAATGCTTGCCTTGGAGGCACAAGGATCTGAGTTTGATGCCCAGAACCCATGTAAAATAAATAAATAAAAATCCAGGTGTGGTGGTTTCTAATCCTAGCACTGAGGCAGCAGAGAAAGGAGGTTCCTTGGGGTTCAATAAGCAGCAAGCATAGTTTACGTTGTAAGTTCCAGGTCCCAGAAAGAGATCCTGTCTCAAAGAAAAAGGTGGGTGGTACCCAAGGAATGACATTCAAGGTAATCCTCTGCCCTCCGTAAGCAGATGTCTGCACATACGCATATGCACACATGCATACATGGACACTAAAATAAAATAAAATGTTACCTTGACCCCATCTGTGTGTGATAGATTAAGACTGGCACTGCCCAGACTCCATGTGTTGGGGACACCCTTTCTGAAGCAAAGGCATTGGAATGAGAAGTGGAGATAAAGCTTGGTCACTGCAATCCAGAATGAGATTTCCTGGTGAGAAGATCCTCTCAGTTTGGCCAAGACTTTACTGGACCTTCATGGCACTGATCCCCTTGCCTGATCTCATCTCTGCTCCCTTCTTCCTAGAAATGCTAATCTCTCATGGAAGTCAGCACCACACAGGCCCAGAGTCCTCCAACACATACAAGTCACCTCCACAGAGCTTCCACCATTATCTAAAAGGTCTGAACAGCAGTGGTTTTTAATTTTAACTTCAAAAAAATTTTGGTTTTTCAAGAGAGGGTCTCAGTAACTTTGAGGCCTATTCTGGAACTCGCTCTATAGACCAGGCTGGCCTTGAACTCACAGAGATCCCCTGTCTTTCCCTCCTGAGTACTGGGATTAAAAGCATGTGCCACCACCACCTGGCTACTTTCTTTAAATTTATGAGTGTGTGCTCATGTGTGCAGGTTCCCTTGGGGGCTAGAAGATGTCACATCCCGTGGAGCTGGAGTTCTAAGTGGTGTGAACCACCCAAAGTGGATGCAAGGAACCAAACTCAGGTCCTTGGCAAGAGCAGCCTGCACTTTTAACTCCTGTGCCATCTTTCCAGGCCTGGTAGCAATTTTTCAACAGAGTCATGAGTAAAGAGAAAATGAGGCTCAGAACTTCTACTATTGTGCCTGGTCCCCAGGGCATACTTGAGATTTGGTATGCTCAAATGGAATGTATACTTGACAGGATCTAGACTCACCATGGAAACAAATCTCTAGGCATATATGTGAAGGATTTTCCAGACTAGATTTAATTAAAATAGGAAGGTCAACCCTGAATGTGAGTGGCACCATTCCATAGGCTGAGGTCCAGAGTTGACTAAAAACAATAAAGGGTGCTTAGCACCAGCATTTATTTCTCTCTGCTACCTGACTGTGGATGCCATGTGACCAGCTGTCCTGCATCCTGCTACCATGCCTTCCCCGAAATGGCAAACTGTATTCCTTCTGACCATGAGCCAAAATAAACTCATTCCTTCTTAACTTGCTTCTTGTCAGGTATCTGGTCGCAGCAATGAGAAAAGTAACTAACATATTTGATTGCCTCCAAATGGCCCTGATGTTGTCAAGGAGAAATATCTTCACCCCCGAGCCATTGCCAGTTCACTGATGCTCTCTGGAGACCAACAGAGGGCCAAGTATCATAGAGTAGTAGCCATGGCTCTGCCATTTCCTCAGCCAAGAGGTGAGATTTGAATTATCCCAAGAGAAGAAAGAAAAGACTGGCGGGCTGGCATTTTCAAGACATGGGAATGAGAGCCCGCTGACACCTAGACTACAAGCTGAATTCAACACCGTGCCTACTTAGTTTTCAAAATAATTGATGAAATTCAGTCTCCCAAAAGCTTGGTCTGAGCCACTCTCCAAATTTCAAATTAAGCCTCAAGATGCTTTCTGTATCAAATTAGTTGCTGGTGGATTTAAGGGGGGCTTGGAGGGCTACCTTTCCTGAGAACACCCCATTCAAACTGGATCTGAGACAGAGAAGCAGTTAAGAGACAGAAGCAGAAGCTGACTTCAGGCCAGAAGTTTCCACCATGTGGCACAGTAGTTATCAGGGTGACATCCAGCTTCATTTAATAAAGGAACCAAAGTTCCCATCTGATAGCTATTAAAGCGACAGAGTGAAGAGAATGAATGACCAGATTCCCATCCTATGTGTCCTCAGAATGGAGGCCAGGGTGAGAAGAGGAATGGAGACAACCCACTTGCCTTGGACTCTTAAACATGCAGCCAAAGTCCCAGGGCCTACAGGACCCCGGGGCTGCTCTGTGGGAGACCCCTGTCCAGCCTTGGCTAGGATCCCAAATCCGTGCTGTCACTAACTCAGAGGTTATCAACTTGGAGACAGTGTTCAACTTCTTGCTTAGGGGGTTGGGAATTGTGTGTTGAACTTGAACCCATCTTGGGAGGGTGGGGTGCCTGTGCAGATGTGCACACATATGTGTGAAGGTCAGAGGACAGCCTTGGGTGTGATTCTTTGGGCGCTTCACACCTTTTGTTTGATATGGGGTCTCTCAATGGCCTGGAACTTCACCAAACAGGCTAGGACAGCTGGCCAGGGAGCTCTGGGAATCTGCTTGTCTCTCTGCCTCCCTTCTTGCTGTAGCTGGGAATTCAGGCATGCACCACCAAGCCTGGCTTTTTTTTTTAACTTTACTTCTGGAAATAAAACTCAGGTTCCTGTGCTTGCAAAGCAGGCACTTTATTGACTGAGCTATCTCCAAATCCTTTAAACCTAACTTTAATGGTGTTTCCACCAATGGACAGCAAGGCTTATAGAGGGAGGTTAAGGAATCGCCTTAAGAGCTGTCAAGGAAGGACTGTCAGGGTATCCAGGTAAAGCATGATTGGTCAGGTTAGGAGTAGGAAGCTGCAAAAATGGGGAAGTGAGTAACTTTAGTAACGACAGCAACAGCAAAATGCTCCCCTCCCTCCGCTGCCAGAAACCTTTAGAAGTCCTCACGGAAAGCAGGTCAATGATCTCTCTATGCTGTGAAAATGTTTTATTACCATTGGTCAAGAAAGAAGCTGTTTTGGCCTATGGCAGGGCAGAATATACCTAAGCAGAAAAACTAAACTGAATGCAGGGAAAAAGAAGGCAGAGTCAGGGAGGCTCCAAATAGCTGCCAAAGGAGACAGACGCCAGAACCTTACTGGGAAGCCACAGCCTCGTGGCAATATACAGATTAATAAAAATGGGTTGATTTAAGATGTAAGAGCTAGCTAGAAAGATGCTTGAGCCATCGGCTAAACACTATTGCAACTAATATAGTTTTGTGTGATTATTCGGGTCTGGATGGCCGGGAAATGAACAAATGCCATCTCCGTTTAGAAGTCACCTGACTGGGCCTTTTCTGGCTGAGGCCAGAGGAGAGTGAGGGTCCAAACATGCACAGTTATGAATCATAAGAAGGTTAATTCTGGGACCCAGCACTCCCCCATCCCTGACACACAGACTTCTCCAAACACCCAAAGCATTGTACAGTTCCCTCCCCCAACAACGATGGTCAGTCCCCCACAACAACCAAAGAGAAGTCTACACCTTTGGGACCTCCTCCCTCCCCTTCAGAACTAGTCTTCTTGTCACTGTGACAAAAATGCCTGGTAACAGCAACTTCAGGAAGGAAAGTTTCTTGAGGACTTACTTCTCTTGCCACAGCCCAGCGTGACAGAGAAGGGATGATGGCAAGAGCTGGGGCTGATGCCTGTGTGGCATCCACAGTCAGGAAGCTGAGAGATGAATGCTGGGCTCAGCTCATTTTGTTCCATGCAAGAGCCCAGTGTCCTACTGCAGTTAACTCATTGGGACAAGCCCTCAAAGATACACCTGTGTGAGTCTTAGCCTTTAATAAGTCCAGATCCTGAAGTCTATACTATTAGCCATCAAACCTTTTGTAATAAAAGCCTCTGCTTTAGGAAAACGTGTGTGCCCAAACTGCTCTTGCCTGTGGAGCGTATCTTGTTTTTATTCTCACTTTCAATAAATTTATACTTCGGGGCTGGAGAAATGGCTCTTCAGTTAAGAGCATTTATTACTTTTATAGAAGACCCAAGTTAAGTCCCTACACACACACACACACACACACACACACAGCAGGCTGCTCACAATCACCTGTTGTCTCAGCTCTGTGGGATCTAATGCCTCCATAAGCATGTGCACACGCATAACATACAATTACCCAGACACATGTATACACAGAAATAAATATACACTTTCTCTAATTATCTTTGTTGCATCCAGTTCCTTGTTTGAAGCACAAAGAACCTGGACATTGTGTTACAGGAGACCCTGGTAGCAACACCCAAGTCAAAGAGCCATCTTGGAGAGAGGCTGGGGAGAAAAGGTAGGGATGAGGTGACTGCAAAGACAACTGTCCTTTCCCCCAGCTGAAGGGGCTGTTTAGGCACAGAAGAGGCCAAACAGGGAGTCCCCCAGCTCTGTCAGCATAAAGGGACTTCCAGAAAACCCACAGGTTGTGGAACGGGGTATTGAACATCCTCTGAGGGTGGTGGTCCGTAACCAGAAAAGGTGAAGGTGAAGGACTGGATTTGGAATGCCATGAAGAGGAAACGGGTGGGGAGGAGGTCGCCGGGGTTCGAGAAATAACAGAGGAAACCACAAAATGAGTTTCCAAACAGAGGTGTGTGGTGGTTTCCTCACATATCCCAAGAAGCGTGAGTGTTGGGGTGGCCCAGGGTGATCCTGGAGTGCACAGAGCATATAAAACAGGGGCTCAAGAAGGAAGCTGGGGGTGGGGAGAGTCAGCCACTGCTGTGCTGGTTCTGGGGGCAGCCGGGAAGCTTGGCATGCCTGCCCGTACATCCATCCCCCTGTAATTCGAAGGGAGGATTACAACCCCAAATTGCCAGTGAGTTGTTGAAGATCAACAAGCTGGTGTGGCTTGTCCAAACTTAGCAAAGCTAAAAAGAACCAGAGTGGGGGCTGAACCCAGCTCCATCAGCAGGACCACAAGGCAAGGTGGCCCAACAGGGAAAACCACTTGCAACTCAAGACTGGTGATCGAGTTCAGTCCCCTGGGCAGGACATGCGTGGGGAGAAGAGAAAACTGACTCCCACAGCATACTCAGGCATGACATACAGACAGATGCTCCCCCACACACAGACAAACAGACAGACATGCACGCAACTACAATAATACTAAATAATAATTTGAAAGGAAACAAATGGAAAGAATCAGAGGTTGATGGTCCCTAGCCCAATTCTGATTCTCCCCCAGGCTTTCCAGACCAAAAGAGAGGGTGGTAGACAGAAGGGAGTCCCACAATGAAGTAAGCAACCCCATGACAACCCACCATCATTCTGGAGAAAGCTCCTTTTCTGTGTCTATCCCCCATGCAGGAAGGTAAAGGGTCCCCTCTTCCCACTGGGGAGAGAGTCAGCAAGGGGGCTTGCTGAGGAACGGGGCTTCTGGAAACAGTTCTGAAGGAAAGGCCAGCTTTAGGAGCTAGAACAAAGGACAAATGCCAGTCTTGCACCCATTTGCCCAAGGCTGCCCAATGAATGACCATAAAGCATCTGAGATAGGCCCATAAATACCCAATGGGGAAAGCAATTAGGTAGGGCATAGCTCAAGTCCCAAATGAGGAGACAGGCTGAAAGCAAAACACTCTCTAGGGAGGGAGAGCACTGAGCATCAAGGAGACAGTACTGGGGAGACTCTCAGCACCCCTCCTGGAGTCCGGGGCCCATCATCATTCACTGTCGGGGCATTTCCAGAGGGCAGAAGCTCAGACCAGCAAGGCCTTGCCAGCCCATAATTACCTCCTCCCTTTCCTGCACTTTTAAACTCCGGTGGTAGTTCATCGTCAGCAACTCATTTCCAGGGAGAGATCCTGACTTTTCAGAATTAATATGTGCTTGTTAGCTGTGCCCTAAGTCAATGCCTCACATTAATTACACTTGGCAATGAGAAACGTCGCATTGGGGAGGGCAAGTCGGTGCAGAGAGCTTGTTAGGACTGATGAGTGTCGGAAATGTTTTGGGGAGGCAGCTGCAAGGCAATTTGGGACATCCTTTAGGCCTGGCGCCAGAGGGCCTGGTGGGGAGCACCTCGCCCCATTTACCTGTATAGTCTTGGAGCACAGCTGCCTGCTATGAGGTCAAGGAGCCTGTCGGAACACAGGAACCCCTGACTTCACCTATCAGAGCTGTATTGCATAGGTATGCAGTACAAATATGTAGGGTGTGTGTATGTGTGTGTGTGTGTGTGTGTGTATGTGTGTGTGTTCGCATGTGTCCAAATGTGTGTATGGGTGCACAAGTATACGGTCACCTGTGGAGATCAGAGGACAGCTGTGGGTCTCTGTCCTCAGGTACCTGCCATCTTTTATTTGAAATAGACTCTATCCTGGAACTTGGTCAAATAGGCCAAGTTGGCTGGTCCTCTAGCTTCGAGCCTGTCTCACCATCACGGAAACACACAGGTGTACACATTGATTCTGGCTTTACATGTGGGCTCTGACCTGAGGATCCAAACTCAGGTCCCGGCACTGAAAAGGCAAGCGCTTTACTACCTGAGCCGCCATCTCAGACTGGCATCTTCCATTCCCTCCGCACACTGCCACCTACATTTCCAAGGTGTGCTCTTGAAGGCTGAACCCCCCNTCGCACCCTGTTCGGGTGGCCGAGGAGGGAGTGTGAGACTAAGATCAGGCATAGCGTCTGACCAGCAGACTCACAAGACCCCCTCCCAACATCCATCACGCCCCATCACATACCAGCATGAGACCTAAGATGCAATCCAGACGGTCATTCCTTTGGCTCAGCAGCCCCAGCCTTAGTCATCGTGGGCCAGAGCTGCACTGTCCCAGCTGTGCCCTTTTCTGAACTCTGACCTGCATTGTTGATCCATGTGATTGACAGGCAGGTTGTCTTCCCTCACTCACTTTTACTTTCTCTGGTCACTATATTAGTCAGCTTTTCATTACTGTAATAAAACACCTGAGGCAGTCCGGTTAGAGAAGAAAAAGATTTAGGGTTGGAAAGACAGCCCAGTGGGTAAAAGCGTATACTATTCTTGTGCCTACACTAGGTGACTCATGCCTGCCTATAATGTCAGCTCCAGCTACATACATAGCCACACACAGACACAGACGCATACACACAATTTTAAAACATAATAAAAATAAATTATTTTTTAAAAGAAAAGATTTATTTGGGCACAGGTTTTTAGGTGCGTCTGTCCATGTTCAGCTGGATTCATTGCTTTGGAGTCTGTTACTAAGCAACACATCAGGACTGGAATACATGATGGAGAAAATACTTTATCTCCTGTCTAGAATGCAAAATAGAAAAAGAAAAAGAGTCAATGATTCTACTAACCTTCAAGGACACAGTCCCCCCGGACCCGGAAACCTCCCTCAGGCCTACCCAGCAGGTGTGTCCTAATCAATGCCTTTGGACCACATGTGACCAAGGACAGCTATGAATTCAGCCCAACTACAAATAAGAACTTTCTTAAAGCACCAGGAATTTTTTTTATTGTTTTTGTTATTTAACTCCGTTGCTTGGTTCTTAGTCATGAACTTTGTAGATGACAGCACCTGTCCCAGCCTCAAAAAAGTAGACACCGTTGTAGGTTTCCAGCCCTCCCAGAAGTGTCAAGCTGGGGCCAAGCTTTAAACTTGTGGATCTTTGGGGAAACACTTCAGATCCATGGTGCTTCTGGGCAGGGTGCAGGAGGCTTTAAAACGTGGGGCCTAGGAGGACCGTCCCAGGGAGTTGTGGGTAATCAATCTACAGACTGTCTACTGTGTCTGTCTCCATTTTCTCTCTCTCCTAGTCCTACTTTCCCCTTTCTTCTATCTCACTCTCCTTTCTCTCCTCTCCTCCCTCTTCCTCCTCTCTCCCCTTCTTCTCCTCTCTCCTCCTTTATCTCCTCTCTTCACCCCCCCTTTCTCTGCTTTGAGCTCCACAGTTTCACTCTGCCCCTTGCTGAGACTGTTGATTTGCTACCTGAGCACATGCAGGGGAGCAATGGAGTCTTCCATTCTGGACTGAACCCAAACAGTGAGACCAAGTAACTCTTTGCTCTTTATTAGTTGCTTAGATTAAGTATTTGTTTCAGTCATAGAAAGCAGAAGAATGGTAGGGGAAAGCTAAGGAAGAAACAAGGTAAAGGAAGGAGCAGGCCAGCACACAGCAAGTACCCACTGCCTGACAGGCCTTAAATCATGTGGCTTTCACACACACCTTGAAAACTCCCCATTTTCAAATGGAAATATGGTACTAGGCCCCAAAATAAATTCTTGCTAAATTATCAAGCCAGGGCAGAATCAAGACTCAGACTCACCATATCTTTCTTTAAATTCTTATTTAATAATACATTTGTGTATGAGTACATGATATTGGGACATACACACACACACACACATGTGCGCATCACAACATGCATGTGGAGGCTAAAGGAGAGCTAGGTAGAGTTGATTCTCTCCACCTTTGCTTGGATTCTGGGGATCGAACGCAGGTTACCAGAATTGCTCAAGTGCTTTCATCTGCTGAGCCATTTTTCTGGCCCCAGACCCAGGATACCTTCACGGTGTATGTTGTGTGGTGTCATTCTGTGTCCCCAGATAAAACTCCAATGCAAATTCTACCACTCAGTACCACAGTGCAAGCAGGGTAGAATTCAAAATGTTCACTAAGAGGAGATAGGGATGTAGCTTAGCAGAGAAATCCTAGTCACCAGCCAGGCAGGCTCCTAGACAGAGCCACCTGCTGCTCCATTGCCCTTAGCTCCTGGCAGACACAGGCACCCCTCTGATAAAACCAGAGGAAGGTTAGTTAATGGCAGGGATGCTGGGAGAGGCTTACTGCATTGCTCTCGTGGTGACTATGTATTTTCATTTATTTTATTTTTTCTAAACAGAATCTAATATCACCCATGCTAACTTCAGACTCACTATTTAGTCTATATATTAGACAATAACCTTGAACTTCTGGTCCTCCTGTTTCTACTTCCTGAGTGCCAGGTTTATTCACTACTGAAAATAGAACCCAGGGCTTCACATGTACTGAACTGAACTACATCCTGAGATAACTCTTTCTTCTTTAACCAAGAATTGCATTGCTTCCTTCCAGAGAATATACCAACAGACCCATGTGGAGATACCTAGGTATCTGGAGTTTCATAACTATTTATCCTCCAGGATGTTCCTTAATCTCTCTTTCACATCTGTAAAAGGGAGCTCTCTAAGATGGTATCTATTCAACAGAATGTTACAAAAATTAATCTAGTTGATCCATGCAAAGTATGTGGACTGGAGCTTGGGAGATGACTCATCAAAAACGTGAGGTCTGAGTTTAAATCCCCAGGACCCACATAAAAAAGATGGACTCTTGTAAACACAGTACTAGGGAGCAGGGGTGGAGAGCTTGCTGGCCACCAGCCTAGCTGAAAACAGAAGTTCCAGGTTCAGTGGGAGAAAGAGTAAGGCAAAGAGGGGGAAAGCAGCTTCTGCAATGACCTCATCTAGCCTCTGAGCGCATCAGCATGGCACATCCACTCATACATACATCCAAGTGTAGATACACATACAACATACATCACACACACCACACTCACATATAACACTCATACAATGCATACCTATACACAACGCAAAGCACACTCACATACCACACACACATCACCACACACACATACACACTCACACACTACACACACACAGACACACTCACATACCACACACACACAGACACACTCACATACCACACACACACACACACACTGTTTAGACTAAAGCCCACTACATTGAAATGTCTACATGTGGTATTATTACTACATTTTGTTACTAATTCTTCTATATTTATGGATTTTATGAGTAATTGCTGCCTTAGGGATTTCAGTCTTCTCAAAAAAAAAAAGAAAAGAAAAAACAGGTTAATTTTGATGGATGTGGTTGTGACCTATTTTTCAAATAATTGCTACTTTCAATTGAACATTCTCTCCTTATGGCTTGACAGGTGGCATATTTATTGACATTCTAAAGTGTGTGTGTGTGTGTGTGTGCACACGCGCACATGCTCTCAGTCTTGTCTAACTTATCATTTTAATTCAGAGGCTGAAAAACACTGCTTCTGACAGACTACTAACTACATAATTGCTGGAAAGTAAATCTTAGCAGGTGAGGCTTTGCCCCAGAACCCACCAGGGTAACATGTGTTCTTGGCTGTGTGTGAAAAACGCAAGCCGGCCCTCACAGCAGCCACAGCATCCTCCCTGAGCTGGGATTACAAATGTGCTCGGCTGCTTTTAAGACAGCATGAACAAAGGATCAGCGCTGCCTCCAGACTCACCTCCGTCCCTTCCAGTCCATCAGAGAAGAGCTGTAAGTGCCTTGGGTTCTCCCTAAAAAACTTCAAAGAAAGGGAGTCGCAAACTTATAATATAAATGTCATTCTGTGTGAACAGTGAATTTTGGAGGAGATTCCATGCAGAGGATTTGGTCCTTCTGCTTCTGCTCATCTTCAACCCTGCAAGACATTTACAACACATGGACTACAGATGTAAAAATAAACACCGGTACTACAATCTAATTATTGTCGTTTTCTGCCTACCATGCATATCTTTAACAGCCCGGGATTCGCACCCACCTCTTCAACCTTGGAGGACTTAGAGGAATGGCCAAGAGACTGTGCTTCTGAATCATCCTCCTTGGTCAGGGGACCTGGCAGGGATTCGACAGACTTTGGAATTAAATAGCACCGTGTTTGTGTCCTGATTCTATCTTTGAGCAAGACATTTAGTGTTCTTGGGGCCACAGAGTTGGTGCTGTGTGGGTATAGGGACCTGAGTTTGATATCCAGAATTCACATTAAAAAAAAAAAAGGTCAGGTGTGATGGTACATGCTTATAACCCCAGTGTTGGGGAGGCAGAGACTTGTGGGCTCCTCCATCTGGATGGGGGAAGTCTTCCCTACTGGATGAGCTCCAGGCCAATGAGAAACAAGGTGGACAACACCTGAGGAATTACAGTTGCCTTTCACATGCATTCCCACATACTTGTACATGTACTGGTATACACATATACACATGCATACTCCATACACACACACACACACATAAATAAATAAATACCTTTGTAAAATGTTAAAGATGCACTGCCCACCCAGGTGGGCCATCAGCTCTGCCTCTCCACACACACTCTGAGGTGTCATGCCCTCGCTAACAGCGTTTCTGACCCGAAGTTAGCAGAGCCATGTTAGGAGTAAGCTTACACACACCTGCTTTCTCTACCCAAAGTGGAGCAGTAGCCTGGTGATGATTTCCCAGGATGGCCTCAGAGAAACCGAGTAAGGGGTGGGGTCAGAAAACAGGGGCTAATAAAAGAGGACATGTGGAGGCCTTTGGACCCGCCATCAGCAAGCCCTTCTGTGTCTTCTTGGGGCACACTGTAAACTGCAGCAGGCCACCAACCATGCTGATGTGTAGAAACCTGAACATTCCCAGCAGAGACTCCAGTCCAGTCATGAGACACACCTATTTCTTCACAAGGTAGGAAGCAGGCCAACCAGAATGGCTGCTCTCAGGCTTCTCAACCAAGGTGTGACCTATGTTGAATAGAAATTGAGAACTCATTCTATAGGCGATGACACAGTTTGGGTGAGTCCATTCCTGAACCGCTGCCCTCACTGGTGAATGATCCTTGGCAGGGTGTTTCTTCTGTATTGGAAACATCATTGAATCAGTATCTAGACCATAAGAGCCTTCTTTCCCTGGGGCAGAATCTCCACCTGGACACCTGGTTCACTTTCTGGAACGCTCTTTGTCTGAAGTAGAAGCGTCATGGTTTGGGCTGAACCTGTGGTAGAGTATTTATCTAGCATGTGTTAAGTCCTGGGTTCAACACCCAGAAGTACAATAATCAGGTGTGATGGCACATGCCTGTAATTCCAGCGCTTGGGACATAGAGAGAGGAAGATCAGAAGGCCAAGGTCACACATGACTGGTTATGGAGCTTAAGGTTAGCCTTGGCTCCATGATACTCCATCTCAAAAAAAAAAATCAAATGAAGAAAAGAATCAGGCAAGATGACTCAAGGGAGGAAGCACTTGCTGCAGGAGTCTGAAGACCTGAGTCATGTGATGGAAGAAAAAGGCAGTCCCTGAAAGCTGTGCTCCGAGCTCCAGTATGCTGTGGCATGTGTGACCACGCTCATACATCAGCCATATGCATATACACTAACAATAAGCAAATTTTAATTTAAAGAGAAAAAAATACATCTTTTCAAAAAAAAAAAAGAACAGAACTGATGTGAGATGCCCTTCTGTATGCTGTGAATATGCTTTATTACCATTGGTTAATGAAGAAACTCATTTGGCTAATAACCAGGCAGAATAGAGCCAGATGGGAAATCCAAGCAAAGCTAAAGGGAAAAGGAAGGCAGGGTCTGGGAGACGCCAGCAGTCGCCAGAGGAGTAAGATGCCAGAGCATCACCAAGGCCAGCTGGACTGGGACTGATGGAGCATGTGATCAAACCAGACTC
>LOEQ01003956.1:243331-255156 GCA_001685075.1 Bramus lutescens
AGGAGGGGAGGAGGTGGAAATTTTTAATAATAATAAAGAAAATAAAAAAATAAAAAATAAAAAGAGCCAGAGCATGACCAGTAAGCAACAGGGCATGTGACGATACACATATTATTATGCCGATACACATATTATTATAAATGGGTTAATTTATATGTAAAAGCTAGGCAGTAAGAAGCCTGAGTCATCAGCTAAGCAATTATAATTGATAATAAGCCTTAGAGTGGTTATTTGGGAATTGGCAGGTGGGAAAGAAACATCCAGTTACACAGAATAGGGATAGAGGGATGGTTCAGTGGTTAAAGCATTTAACTGCTCTTCCAGAGGTCCTGAGTTCTACTCCCAGTAACCACACAGTGGCTCACAAGCATCTGTCATGAAATCTGACTCCCTCGTCTGATGTGCATGAAGACAGAGCATTCACGTAAATAAAATACATGAATAAATTAATCCTTAACTTTTGGAAAAGAAAAAGAAAAGCGCAGATCATAGAAGAAAAGAAAGAGAGCAACGTGCTCTGGGCCAGAGAAGATCTCATCAGGGACTACTGGGGCTTGGATTCTGCACTAATTCTTACCCTCTGTGTGTCACCAGGCTCATCTGGGAGGATGGAACGTTCCACTGGCTGCTCCTGCATCTGAAGTGTCTTTCGCTCTGACCTTCTTGTCTGGGACTCTGTCTGGCCCCACATCTACAGACTCTTTATAAGAGAAATGGTTTTCAAAATGTGCTTGATCCTCTGTAGAATGTAAGAGACTTTAACGATTTTTTAATTTTTTTTTTCATTTTTGTGTATGAGTGCTATGGTATGTGAGCGTGTGTGTCTCCATGTGTGTGTGTCCAGAAGAAGGTTTCAGGATCTCTGAAACTGGAGTTAACAAATGGTTTTGAGTTGTCCAATGTGGGTTCTGGAAACTGCAAGAGCACCAAGCATCTCTCCAGCCAATTTTAAAGCAATTATCATGATATAATGCCAGGCACATAACAGATCTGTGGTTAAACCTCTTGGATGAATTAAACTAAATGGAACTCAATCTTGGCCAAGAGGAAAGGTTGACTCTATAAAGCAGTATAAGTAGCTTAGGTACAAGTCAGTACAGGGTGATGGGGAGAATTCTGCCCACAGAAGGGTGTTGACCCCATGAAAATAGTGGCTACTGCATGAACTCAGAAAGTAGGAGTGTGGCCCAGGACTGCTGGGTAACCGACTTCTCAGGACAATCAGTGTCAATATTTTTAAAAAGACTTGTTTCCTGTTTTATTATGCATGCGTGCCTGTGTATGAATATGTGCACGTGAGTGCAGGGCCCACAGAAACCAGAAGAGGGCACCAGACCCCTGGAGCTGGAGTTACAGGCAGTTGGTAAAAGACTGATGTGGGCGCTGAGAACCAATCTTACATCCTCTGCAACAGCAGCAGACATTCTGAGCTGCTAAGCCATTTTTCCACCCCATTTCCCAATACCCACTGTGTGATGTTTATGTGAATAGAGCTGACATTTATGGCTAAGAAGATGGCTCAGTGGGTGAAAGGTCCTGAGTTCCAATCTACAGTGCCCACTGAAAAGCCAAGTGGATTAGTCCACTCCTGTGATCCCAGCACCAGGGTGGTAGAAATAGGCAGATCCCTTGATCTCATAGGGATAAACCTAACGAAACAAAAGTTTTAGCTTCCACACAGACCTTGTCTGAAAAAGAAAAAAAAAAAAGAAAAGAAGACCAACAGAGATAGATTGATTAAGATTGAATAAGACACCCAGTATTGACTTCTGGTCCCACATATTTATACATTTATGTGCACAGGCAACTGCATACAAACAAGCACACAAGCTAACATGTCCATATGTCCCCCCACATGTGAATTAATACCTCATTCACAATTCTGAAAACACTGTGAAAACCAACATATACAGAAAGAAAATCAAAATGGCCCAAGTACCACCAGGGGCCCTAGAGCCTTCAGTTTATAAGCCAATTCCCTCAGCATGCTCTCTTGTCGCCAGATGCAGCCAGGCGTTCTACAGTCCTGCACGCCCCAGGCCCCTCAGTCACCTGCAGTGGAGGACAGAGTCTAGATATTTCTCTTAAACCCGACAAGTACATGAGTCACTCTGTTAGCAACACGGACTCAATGCAGATTCTGAAGTGCCTAAACTAGTGATCTTCAAGTTCAGTAAGGCAATCCCAGAATCCCCTTGGTGGAATTGCTCTGTTTCCAAGGGCTTGTTCTCCCTGGCAATAAAGAGCCCCTGGCATCCCAGCCCAAGCTGCAAACAAATCATAATGAGTTGGTCTGGACCGTGGAGCTTGCCTTGGGGTACAGCCTGCTCACTAGGTCCCCCTGCAGCATGCCCACTAAGGTGGGATGGGGCTGAAGATGGCTCAGGGTGCTGGGGTCATGGATGAATCTATAACAACAAAATGAGCCACAGTTCCCCAGAATACCACTGTCCTTGTTCCCTTCGTATTGCTGTGATAAACACATCCTCGTGAGACGGAAAGAGAGAACCACCTCCCACAAGTCTTCCTCTGACCTCCGCAGGTGCGCTGTGGAAGCTACACGCACACTGTGGTCTTTAAAAATAAATTAAAGGCAATTTTAACAAAATTGGACTTCATTGCCGACTGCCAAACTAGATTCTACATAGTTCCGTGCTTTGGGATCAAAGTTAACAGCTCCGCAGGCACCTCTGGTATGGGAAGTCTGTGAGTCCCAGGCCTACACACCCCGTGAAAGTGGCTGAGGAACAAGGTCACTGTTCCCAGAGTGAAGCTGAGCTAATGTCAAACAGGGCCTTGGAGAATTCCCAGAATCTTGGTCTTCACACAGCTACTCATCTCTGATTTTATATGATGGTCAAAATAAGTGATACGGAGGCTGGGGGTGGCCGGATGGCCTAGTTGGTAAAGACCTCTACCACCAAGCCTGGTAACTCATGTTTAATCCCCAGGACCCACATGGTTGAAAAGGAAAAAGTGACCCCACCTCCAACTGCCTTCTGACTTCCACAGGAATTCCACAGTGTGTGTGCGTGCGCCTCCCACACATGCACACACAAAATTGTAATAATCTTTAAGTGTAATTTAAAATCATTTTAAACAAGGAGAGATAGGTCGGTGTGTGTGTGAAGTCTGAATGGAAACTCTCTGGTTGACAGGGACTGCGCAGATGAAGTCGGAGCTTTGGTCTCCTGAGACATTCTATGACTTGGAGATTCCTGTTTCCAGAGCTAGTCAGCCCCTTCCAGATCCAAAGCTGGACACTGCCAGCCTAGGATAATAGACAGCAAACCCTAATTTGCAGGCTTTGGAGCCAGGCCCCACCTTGTTGCTGGGGAACCTAGGATAAGTCCTTACTGGGAAGCTCAGAACTTCAGTTTGCTGATCTGTAAAATGAGAGAGCATTCATTAAGTAATGCGCATAGGTTAGGGGTGTGGCTCAGTCAATACAATGCCTGCCTAGCATCCACAAAACCCTGAGTTCAATCCCCATCACCACATAAAGCGGGCATGATGGTGCATGCCTGTAACTCCAGCACTTAGAAAACAAAGGCAGGAGGTAAGAGCATCATAAGTTCAAGGTCACCCTCAGTGGCACCTTGAGTTCTGGGCAAGCCTGGGGTACCTGAGACTCTGTCTCACAAACGAAGAGAGTAATAAAAGGTGTTCACAAGGTCCTCGGGTTTCCAGAAGCAAAAGCCCAGGTTCCTTGGCCCCCAACACTCAGGACCTCCTTTCTGACTGTCCTTAACTTCCCTTCCTCTTGGCTGCCGCTCCTGGCCCTATGCAGAATGCCCAGAACCTCTCACCTGATTCCCAGCTTCCAGGCCCACACTCGACCAGCAGGTTCGGGGCAGACTTTGCCCTGCACCTTCCTTGCCCCAGCAAAGCCCTGGGCAGGAAACCATGACCATACCGTATGATGTGTGAGTGTGGGGGCCTTCCTCTTGAGCCTACAGGGCAAAGGCAGGTGGCGGGGGAGGGGAGGAGAAAGCGTGGACTGCAGCTCACACCTCACTTATTTGTAAGTAGCCCATGTGGTTTTACTTCTCACCCACTTTTCCAGTGGGAGCATGCGTGTTAGCACCTGGGGACACCTGGGTCCAATTAGCTTGACCATTTCCCTATGAAATGGTCGTCTCCAAGTAGCGGGTCTTTGCGGCTCTCTCCTAAGCCCACAAAGAGCCTGGGCTCTGTCCAGATTTGGGATGGCAAAACTAGAATTGGAGAGGGTGCTTGGAAAGTTCCCTCCAGGGTCCGCGGAAAGAGATCTCAAACACCTGGTGACCTTGTGACTACCAGGCGCCCGGATGTTTGGCATTCCTCAGTGGCCACGCTGGACCCAAAATGGAAGCCAGCCTGGCTGAGTGCTTCAGAGGGCACTGGGGCTGCAAGGTCACCTTTGCAGCGTCTGGCTGGATTTCACGGTCCTCGGTGGGCCAGATAAAGATTTGCTCAGGGTAGGAGTCCCGGGCCACCTGCTGGGAGGCTGGCCCAGCTGGGGAAGCTGCCCAGCCTTCCATAGCACTAGGAAAACAAAAGTGGCTTGCCCTTCCTGCTACCCCAGATGTCCCCCTAACACCTCCACGGACTGAGAATAAATCACTGTTCTCTCATCTCCAGTGGGAGGCCAGGACTTCCCATGCAGGGCAAAGGGGCCTTGGTCCTGATGAAGACTGAGGCCAGGCTCTGGAACTCACCAGCACAAGCTGGAATTGCATTCTGAAATGAGTGAATTCATTTATTTTTATAGTTTATTGTCTAGCTCCCTCAACATGCACAGGCCAGATAAAATGCTGGTTTTTCCATGGTTGTCTCTGTGTGTGTGCCCTTGTTCCTCTATGTGTTCATGTGTATGTGCTTGTTCCTGTGTGTGTGTATGTATGTCTGTCTGTGTGTGTGTATGCTTGTCCCTCTCTGCATATGTGCTTGTCCCTGTGTATGTGTGTGTCTGTATGTGTGTGTGTGTGCTTATCCTTCTGTGTATGTATCTGTCTGTGTGTATATGCTTGTTCCTCTGTTTATGTGTGCTTGTTCCTGTATGTGTGTGTGTGTGCTTGTTCCTGTGCAGGTGTGAGACAGTGTGTTTCCTCGTGTGAACAGTCAGAGGTTTCTTGGGTGTCTTCTTCTGGTTATCTACCTTTGTGTTTGTTTGTTTTTGAGATAGTGTCTCTTACTGAGCTCAGAGCTCACTGGTTGCCTAGACTGGTTGGTCAGCAAGCCCTAAAGATCTGCCCAACTCTACCTCCCCAGAACGAGGGTTATAGAAGTATGTCACCACCCCAGAGTTTTCCCAGGGTGCTGGGGACTGGAACTCAGGTCCTCATGCTTGTGCAACAAGCATTTTACTTACTGAGCCATCTCCATGGGCTCATTTAAAAAAAATTGCCACCTTAATAGTAACAATTAAGATTTTCTATGTGGTTCTGTCTATGTGTAAATTTATTACTAACAAAGCCAAACATCTTTCTATGCCTCTAGTGCTCTGCTCATTTACAGCTCTACTTTCAAGAAGTTTTTTTTGTCTTCAGTTTGTATAACTACTGTAGCATAGCTTGTATTTATTTGTAAGTACTTTTTATATAGGAAGGCTAATTCATTGTCATATTTATCCCACTAAAATTTGTTATTGATTCATAAAACTTCTTCACTTTATATCTGACCCCTTCTTCTGAGTGTTACAAGTTGTCAGCAGAACATATTGTCAGGAGACACTCTTGTGTATCACACTAAATCCAGAGAGTATGCGGTATCCACCTCCTTGCTGATCCAGCTGTAGTCACCTATGTCAGTGGCCTGCCTGCTTCCCCGCCCTGGGGCCAGGCCAGATGGCAAACAGAGTCCTCTCACAAGTAGTCTAAGTGGCACTTTCCCAAGCTGAGCTGACACCAGCTTCCCGCGTCAGCTCCTAGAGTTCTGGGCTCAGCTGCAGATGTCAGCAGCCAGGATGGAAACTGTGAGAGTGATCAGTGACACCAAGTGCCAACAGATGTTTCTGTCCCTCGCAGTTACCGATCAAACAAGTCACCTTGCAGCTGGCATGGCTCTCCTGGGCTCTGCATTTTGTAGCTGAGGGGAAGGAGGTCTGAAAGCAAAGGGGTGAGAAGCAGCCGGGGTGACTTCAGAGTAAAGCTGGGGCGAGCATCTGCACAGCAGGTACACAGACTCCTTCCTTCATTCAAAGCTGTTTCAAAGACGTGCAGGAGAAGGATCAAAGGTCATCATCCACAGAACACACTGCCCAAACTCATACAGAATGGATAAGAACTCGAGCAGGGAGCTGGGGAAATGGCGCGGTGGATAAGGGCACTTGTCACACAAGCGCTAGGGCCTGAGTTCAAATTCCTAGGCCCCACGTGAAAAGTCAGGCATGGTCACAGCTGAACCTGTATGGTACAGAAACAGGCACATTCCCGGGGAGTGCCGGCTGCCAGCCTAGCTCTAGGTTCAGTGAGAGAGCTTACCTTGGGTGAGGACATTGGAGAGTGATAGAGAAGGACACCCGGGGTCCCCTGTGGCCTCCACTCATGAGCACACTGGCTCACACATACACTACTGGCGTATACCACACTCACACACAAACAAAAATGATGTATAACAAATTTACAGTTTCAAAGGAGCTCCACAGAGAGGGAGGAAAGAGCTCACACTGACACAGAGTGAGAAAGAGAGGCACAGGCTGCCCCCAAGGCCTAGGATCTCCACGCTCTTCAAGGAACCACCCCTCTCTCACAAGGTCTCTGCACGTCGTGCTCATGGGTGAACCCTACAGGAGAACAGGGCTACAGTCCTCCACCTCTGCAATCATGGCTTCGACAGGAGAATTAGCATCAGCTGTACCTACAGCAAGGCGGGTGTGGTAACTCATGTGGAAACCCAGCACTGTCACGCTGATGCAGGACAATCATTGTAAGTTCAAGACCAGCCTGGGCTATACATAGTGACCCTGCTTTTCTTCCAGAATGAGAAGAGAGCCTGGGGGTGCGGCTAAGTGGGTAGAGTGCTCCCTAGCTTGCCATAGCACGGGGTTCTGCCTCTAATATTGGATAAACCAGGCATGATAGCTGATGGCCCTGGAACCCCAGTACTCTTGAGGAGGAGGCAGAAGGTCAGCAGCGCAGGGTCATCCTGCTGCGTAGTGAGTTAGAGGCCACTGAAAGAAAAGAGAAGGAAAGAAGGGGGAAGAATTCATGGAAAGAAGGAAGGAGGAGGAAAAGGAGAGGACGGATGAAGGAAAAGAGGGAAGGAAGAAAGGAAAGAAAGAAGGAAGGAAGGAAGGAAGGAAGGAAGGAAGGACGGAAAGAAGGAGATGTGAGGGAGGAAGAGGAACCAAAACAAAGGAATCCTCAAATTACAGGATCCCTCAAATCCATAGGATTCTTGTCTTAGTTAGGGTCACTATTGCTGTGATGAAACACCATGACCAAAGCAACCTGGGGCGGACAGGGTTTATGTCACTCATATTTCCACCCAACAGTTCATCACCAAACACAGTGAGGGCAGGAACTCATGCGGAGCGGGAACCTGGAGGCGGGAGCTGATGCAGAGACCATTGATAGGTGCTGCTTACCGGCTTGCTGTCCATGGCTTGCCTGGCCTGCTTTCTTATAGAACCCAAGACCACCAACCCAGTGGGCAGGGTCCTTCCATTGATCACTAAGAAAATGTCTTCACTGTTATGGACTGCATCCCTCTGGAACGGTAAAGCGAAGCAAGCTCTTTACTTCCCTGACTTGCTTTCTGTCACGATAACAGAGCGCTAACTAAGGAAAGGGTTCTGGAGCTAAGGTCTGTGAGCAAGACTGTGCCTCTTTACTGCCAAGCTTCTAGCTCGACTCTTTCAGCCTCTGCACTGGTGCACTTAGTGCTTCTTTCTACAAATTCAGAGATTTCCAGGCTTTCTTGTGGTTTGAGTGTCCCCCATAAACACAAATTCCTGAATACAGAGTTCCCAGTTGGTAGAGATATTTGGGGGGTATTTGAAGGAATGGCCTTGCTGGAGGAAGTAGATCCCAGAAGGCAGGCGTTGAGGTGTAAAAGGCCTCCTACTATTCCCAGTGTGCTCTCTGCCTCGTCCTCCCAGTTTAAGATGTGAACTCTCAGCTGCTGCTCCGGTCACCATGACAGCCTGCTGCTTCCCTGCAGTGATGTGATGAGCTCCTATCCCTCTGGGACCTAAGCCCAAACAGATGCCTCCTTCCAGAAGTAGTTGTCTTGGTCATGATGTTTTATTATAGCAACAGAAAAGTAACTACACACTATCTTTCTCTTACACACACTCACACACACACACACACACACACACACACACGGAGGGAACAGAAAGGAAGACAGAGACAGAGCAGCATAATGTTCTTGCTCTGAGCCTCCTCTACAGCGCAGAAGTCTGAACGACAACTTAAGAAGGCCTGCTGCTTGCATGAGTACCTAACAAAGAAGAAGCCAATAGAAAGGGAAGTGTGCCAAGAACGGGAGTCTTTGGGCACATGCCCACCAGGGACTAGGCCCAGCAGCAGGAAATGAAAGGGCCCACCTGGGAATCATCACAGTACACAGGCTGCTGAAGCAGGGGACCCACAGAGTAAGGAATGTAATGGGGCAGCTAGGACAATGCATTGCCTTCCTGGAAAAAGCCAACAGGTTGCTCCCGACAAAGCAGAAGGTCCAGCAGGGAAATGAATCCCCGAGGGACACGTGTGCTTAGGTGGGATAACCTGGAGCTTTTGAGATGGAGTCAGAGGAACAAAGAAAGAAGAGCAGGGGCTTCTGATACAGGATGAAGCAGCTGCATCCGGGGAGTCCCAGACCGTTGAGTGCCAAGAACAGGGACTGCCTGTGTTGAATACTGCTTGACAAAGAAACCTCTCAGTATCAAGCTGCTATCAGGGGTAGCGGAGCAGAAGGACAGGAGTGAGGCCCAGAGCACCAGGAGGAGAAGCTAGTCTTACTCACTCAGCATCCACTTCTCCTTTGCCTGCTCCAACGGGAGGCTTCAGTGGCTGTAAAGGGAGAGGAAAAGAGCAGATCTGGGGCCCACAGGGAACTCTAGGGGTGCAGAACAGGAGTGGGGAAGAGGTCGGGATAAGCAGGGGTGTTGGCAGGAGGATGCACAGCCTCTTAGCATCAGAGTCAGCCTGGGATGCTGGTCTCCTGACTCTTAGCCTGGTTTTTCCTCTGCAACCACTTCTAGTCCTAATTTTCTCTGTGGATGAATCCCTAAATTCCAAGTAGGTTTTCTGGGTTTTGTGGCACCAAGATGTGCTGGGCTGATCCTCAGCCTATCATTCCACACACAGAAGCCAGAGAGAGTCCAGGACTATGGCAGGTTCCTCGTCAGTGACCCCTCCCCTCTCCATTCACTTCTTGGCACTTTGGCGCCTTTCCTCTTTCACAGGCTTATCTAAACTGGGAGAAACAGAGTACCCTGGTATCTTCAAGAACAGCTTCTAGAACTCCACAGATAACAAAACCTACATTCGTTCTTGTAAAAATGGTGTGGTCTTTGCATACACTCTACTCAACTCCACTATATTTTATATGGTGTGTGTATGTGTGTGTTCAAATACAGGTATGCACATATCATGGCTTACATATGGAGGTCAGAGGACAACATCAGGTGTCAACCCCCACCCCTTCTATGTTGTTTGAGACAGGGTCTCTTGTTTGCAGCAGAGGACAGCAGGCTAGCTAGCCCAGGAGCTTTCAGGAATTCTCCTGTTTCTGCCTCCCATCTCACCACGGAAGTGCTTGAGTTATGGAGACACGCACTACCGAGTGACTTTCCCGTGGCTTCTAAAGATCTGTCTATCATCTATCTATCATCTGCTTGCCTACCTATCTGCCTCCAAGCATTTGTTTGCCGTGTGACTTGCTATCACTGATCTACCTTCCATCTGTCTTTTCTCTACCTCTGTCATCAGGCCCTCGTAATGGTTCATGAGAGGGAATGGGCAGCGAGTTTGGTGACATCTCCCAAGGTCCCTGGAATCCATTCGCCAGTGAGTATGGCTCCCACACTTGTGGGTTGAACCCACTGCAAGTAAAAATTATTTGGATGGAATACAACTAATTAGGAATTTGTTCAGTTTCTTCTTGTCACTATACCCTGAATATATAACCTTTACACGGCATTCTTTTTTTCATTAGGTATTATAGACAATGTAGAGATGGTTAGCTGCTGAGCCATCTCCCTGGTTCCTCTTCTAGGTGCTTGTGAGATCACGGAGAGGTAGACTTACAGAGCAGTGGAGATGGGCCCTGGCCTGGCCTCTGTTGCTCACGGAAGATATAGATAGCCTCCATCATAACCGTCAGGAGCAGGCATACGTGCCCTCCACCTCCCGGCACGTAACGTACCAACGGCTCTCTATCCCTGCCTCGTGTCCAGCACTGTTCCCAGGAGGCCTGTGACCACCAGCAGCGGGACATGATGTCTCCACGAATCAGCCCTTTGGTTCCTGCCTCCCCAGGCCTCCGCTACTGCTGCGGCCGCTGCAGTCATAACAAAGATAAGGCCCGAGGAGGAGCCTTGCTGTTCGGCTGCTCAGTGCTCAGCGCCGCTTCCAAGGCGGTTTCTAAACATCATCTCATGTGGCCAACACTTCAAAACCCCCAGCCCTCCCCCGATCACCCCAGCCCTTGATGCTGGCTTAAATGAGCCTTCTGGTGCCAAGACCTTGTTAGACATCTGGTTTCACTTGGCTTGGGCAGGGAGAGTTGGGGGCTAGGAAGGGTGGGAATGCAGCTACCTCAACTCAAACCAAAGCCTCCAACTCAGAAACACACACCAAATCCGACCCCATGCAACTGCATTTCAGAACAGTAGGAGAAGGGCAGACAATGAGGATGGAGAGATCAAGGGTAGAGAACTGCGCCTCCTCCTCCTGGCCAGCAGGGGGCCCTGTGGCTGCGTTCCTTCCAACCAACCACCTGCTGCAGCCAGAGGTGGCGAGGCTTGAAGCTTGAAGTCAACAGTGCTACCCACCAGCAATCTCTCTTGGTCCTCTTTTTCCCTAGTCAACACTCACAGGCCTCCTGGTTCTTCTTCACTCATGCCAGTTGCATGAACTTTTCCTGGGGAGAAAAAACAAAGGAGTATTCACTCTAGATAACGCTCTGAAAAAAACTGACTGGGAGGAACAATTCTACTGAAGTATAACTTGGTGGTCCAGTGAGTTTATTGGGGTTATTTAAGGAAGTGTAAGTGAAGGGTTACCTGCAGGAGCATATGCAAACCCCAAACATTTACATCACCACAAAGTGCTACCCCAGCATGGATGATGACCTGTAAGAAACTACCCCATGGAGTCCTCCATCCAGCTGACCTTCCAACTTCCGTACACACTAGCGCCTCTCAAGATCCCTTGCATCTGGGGAGGGAGACAAGCGGACTAATGACTGCAATCCCAGCTGGAGTCCTGCAGCCCGCCACTCTTCTGTCTATAGAGAGTGCTAAGGGCTCCACTACCATCATCATAGCCCAGGCTATAACTGCTGTTCTCCTCAGTTAGTAGCCATGGCTACCAGGCCATAGTAATCTCTGATCGATGATAGCAATTGAATGAACATGTTACACCCAAAGGAAAAATAGGACACTACAGTGATGGCCCTCTAATCCATCCTATCCGCCATGCCTATCACCTCCAGCCTCACCTGAGTTATCCTTATTTCTCTCCCTCTGGACTCACAGAGAACCTTCCTGGGAGAACTCTGTGCTAGCACTTCTCACTTCTGAGAAGCTCACAGCAGTTAGGGCTTTTCTGGTACGGGACAATTGTCTGTATTCTGTCAATCATGTTTTACATAAACACTGATTGGCCAGGCAG
>LOEQ01003956.1:262828-276371 GCA_001685075.1 Bramus lutescens
AGCTGTTGCTCCTTCCTCAGCATTCAAACAATTCAAAGAGAGCATAATAGCATACAGTATCAAGATTCTCTGCGTATTTTCCATCTTTACGTGGCTTTATTTTAACCTCTATTTCTTTTATTTTTATCTTTAACTTTTTGAGACAGGCTTTTTGAGACAGGTTCTCTGTATATCTTTGTCCTGGAATTCCCTCTGTGAACCAGGCTATCCTTGAACTCACAGAGATCCATCTGTCTCTGCCTCCCCAGTGCTGGGATTAAAGGTTTGTGCCACTACCACCCAGCTACGCTCTTTCTTTTTTATTTTAAGGCTATAAACTTTTTTTTTAGCCTGCATATATTTTTAACACACTGTAAACCATTTAGAGGTTTTCTTTTGTCTTTGAATCTCTCTTTATTGTATCTCTCTCTTTTTCTGACCACATGAGCCTTTAATTCAGAAAGCAATTATGGCTGAGGTACTGGCTGGAGCCATGTTTTTTTTGCCAGAACTCTATGGCATTTGAAGGTCCTTGCCAGGAAGCAAGCTGCAACAGTGTGTCCATAAACAATACTCAAAAGCTCCTATGACATTTCAAGGTCCTTGCCGTGAAGCAAGCTGCAACAATGTGTCCATAACTCCATAGTCAGGACCACCTGCTTGAAAGAGTCAGAGTTTTCCCTGGCAGGACGGCCCAGAAAGCAGGCATTTTAAAACAGTGCAGCTTTTTTCCTGCTACGGATGAAAACTGAAATGCTTTAATCTAGTCTTTCCCAAGCTTTCTCAGGCTTTCTGTTGATGCAGTTATCCACGTGGGCACCATTCTGTAACATGAATGCAGCCTGCTTGTTGGGGTTTTCTGTCCAGCCCAGTTACCCACAGCCTGCAAGCCCCAAAGAAAATCACACAGAGATCTCTATAAGTTATAAAGGTGATTGGCCCATTAGGTCAGGCTACTTATTAGCTCTTGTTGCTTATATTAACCCNNNGTTTTCCCACCTATACTTCCTGCCTGGCCAATCAGCGTTTATTTAAAACATGATTGACAGAATACAGACAATTCTTCCACACCAGAAATGGGTCTATTTTCATTCTGCTACATGTTGATATACAGTTATGCCAGCACCATTTGTTGAATATACTTTCATTTTTCCATTTTTTTAATTTTTTACTTCTTTGTCAAAAAATCAGGTGTTTGTAGATGTGTGGATAGATATCTGGGTCTTTGATTCAGTTCCGTTGGTCCTCCTGTCTGTTTTTATGCCAATACCCAGCTGTTTTTAGTACTGTAACTCTGTAGCAGAGTTTGATGTCAGGAACTGTGATACCTCCAGAAGTTCCTTTACTGTACATGATTGTTTTGGCTATGCTGGGGTTTTTGCTTTTCTATAGATGTTGCATATGGTTCTTTCAAGGTCTGTAAAGAATTTTTCTGGGATTTTGCTGGGCATTGAATTGAATCTGTTTATTGGTTTTGGTAAGATTGCCATTTTTATTATGCTACTTCTACCTACCCAAGAGCATGTGAGATCTTTCCATTTTCTGGTGTCTTCCTCAATATCTTTCTTCAAAGATTTAAAATTCTTTTCATTCAGGTCTTCCACTTGTTTGATTAGAGTTATTCCAAGATATTTAATGCTATTTGTGGTTATTATGAAGGGTGATGTTTCTGATTTCTTTCTCAGCCCATTTATCATCTGTGTACAGGAGGGCTACTGATTTTTTTCAGTTCATCTTGCATCCTCCTACATTACTAAAGGTGTTTATGAGGTGTAGAAGTTCCTTGATAGAATTTTTTTGGTTGCTTATGTAAACTATTATATCATCAGCAAATAGTGAGAGTTTGACTTCTTTTCTGATTTGTACTCTCTTGATCTTCTTTTGTTGTCTTATTGCTCTAGCTAGAACCTTAAGAAGTATATTTAATAGATATGGAGAGAGTGGAAAACTTTAGCTTGCTACTGATTTTAGTGGGATTGCTTTGAGTTTCTCTCCATTTATTTTGATGTTGGCTATTGGCTTTCTGTATATTGCCTTTATTATGTTTAAGTATGTTCCTTGTACCCCTGTTCTCTCTAAGACATTTATCATGCAAAGTATGTGGTCAACAAGACAAAATGGTAGTCTACAGATTTGGAACAAATATTCACCAACCCCACATCAGATAGAGGGATTATCTCCAAAATATACAAAGACCCCCAAAAATTGGTCATTAAAAGAACAAATAATCCAAAAATTTAATGGTGTACAGACCTAAACAGAGAACTCTCAACAAAGAAATCTAAGATGGCTGAAAAACACTTAAAGAAATGCTCAACATCCTTAGTCATCAGAGAAATGTAAATCAAACAACTCTGAGACTCCTTCTTATACCTATCAAAATGGCCAGGACCAAAAACAGTGATGACAACTTATGCAGGAAAGGATATGGGGTAAAGGGAACACTCTTCCATTGCTGGTGGGAATGCAAATTGGTACAGCCCCTTTGGATAACAGTATGGTGATTCCTCAGAAAATTAGGAAACAACCTACCTCAAGACCCAACAATACCACTTTTGGCTATATACCCTAAGGATACTCAATTGTACCACAAGGACATGTGCTAAACTATGTTCATAGCAGCATTGTTTGTCATATCCAGAACCTGGAAACAACTTAAATGTCCCTCAACCAGGGAATGAATAAGGAAAATGTGGTACATTTACACATTGAGTACTACTCAGTAGAAAAAAAAATAATGGTATCTTGAAATTTGCGGGCAAATGGATGGATCTAGAAAATATATTGAATGAGTGAGGTAACATGGACACTGAAAGAAAAATATAATATAAACTCACTCATAAGTGGCTTTTAGACATAAAGCAAAGAAAACCAGCTGACAATTCACAATCCCAGAGAACCTAGACAACAATGAGGACACTGAGAGAGACATACATGGATCTAATGTACATGGGAAGTAGAAAAAAGACAAGATCTCCTTAGTAAATTGGGAACATGGGGACAATGGGAGAGGGTAGAAGAGGAGGCAAGAGGAATGGAAGGGAGTGGAGAAAAATATATAGCTCAACAAAAACAATAGAAAAAGAAATTGCAGTTCTTTATGTTAATAGATCCCTTAGGTCACTCTTTGGAAAGCCAACTGTGGTCTCTCAGAGAATAGGGAAATTCCTTAGTGCCTTCCATAGTTCATTCAAAAAATGCTTCTCAAATTGTTTATTCCTTACTGCATATGGTTGATGTGCATCGGAGTCATTTGACCGTGGCATTTTCCTGACTTTTCCTTACCTCTTATTAGTCACTATGCCCTGTGTGTCCTGAATATAGAAACAATGATGTCTTTTACAAGGCAGAGTACTTCAACCCTCTATAGTTTTTATCATTCTACATAATGACAGCCAGGAATTACAGGCTCTTTAGGGATCAGGGAAACTTAAACATGTTCCCATCAGTTTCTCTCATAAGTTTTGTCAGTGAGCTAATCTTGCTAAGTAGATATTTAGACATTACAGGCTGTTTCTCCAAAATCAGAGACATAGTTATGAGAAGTCACAGGTCAGTATAAAGGTCCTGAAAAGTAGACTCTGACAGCTGATGTTTGCCTTAATTTCCAATTGATTTTTTGGAGCTCACAGCAAAGCTGTATTTCAGTTTTGGGTTCTCTGGTTGTTGAAAGCAAGCAGTTTTTCGAAGATCAATCTAGCACAGTGATCTTGACTTTAAATTCTTGTCTGTCTAGCTATTATATGTGCTCCCTCCTTTGTTCACTGAAGGTCTTTATTTGTTCTTCATATAATGAAACATGAATTACAGCTCCTGGTTCCTGGGTGCTGAAAGGTGGTATTAGTTTCTTGGTGATGCTGTACTAACTAGGTTGTTGTAGGGAGACCACTTGTTTGTTTCCCAGCTACCTGGCAGCTCAGACCCAAAATAATCACACAGAAACTGTTTAAATCACTGATTGGCCTATTAGCTCTAGCTTCTTTTTGGCTTACCCTTACATATTAATTTAACACATCTCCATTATCCTGTGTATTGCCACAATTTTATGGCTTACTGGGTAAAGTTCCAGCACCTGTCTCCAGTGGGGCTCCATGGCTTCTCCTGACGCCACCTTCCTTCTCCCAGCATTCTGTTTAGTTTTCCCCACAAACTTCTGTTTTGCCCTGCTATAGGCTCAAGTCAGATTTCTTTATGAACCAATCATATTCACAGCATACAGAGGGAAATCCCACATAACTAGGTGACTCGAAACAATAAACACTTGAGTCTCAAGGGTCTGAACACCAGAAATCTAAAGTCAAACTATAGATAGGCCTACATTCCTTCCAAAGACACCATGGCAGAATCCTTCATTACCTCTCCCAATTTCTTTCTTGCAATGTATTTATAAGGACATTTTCAGTGGACTTGGTATTTACTCAAATCCAACATAATTTTAGTTTAGTCTTTTGTTTGTTTGAGACTGGGTATCACTATCAGGCTGGCCTTAACTCACAGAGATGCCTTTGCTTTCCAAGTGCCAGCTTGGTAGTTTCTGTTTTAGAAAACCTTTTTCTCCAAGTAGCAGGAAGAGAAGGCATGTCATTGAGGATCGTCATTCAAAACTATGGGGGCATTCCCAGACTTATAGCCTATTTTTCCCAAACTGCTGGACTCTGTACTGTGTGGTTGACCAGGCTGTTTACAAGCTGTCACAATTATAGCAATGCTAGTGGATGAGGCAACTAAACTCACCCTGGGACACTGGTTCGAGGTCCTAACCCCCCACTAAGTTCAAAGTGTCCTTGCAATCAAAGGGCACCAATGGTTAACTAGGGGGCAACTATCATGATTCTAAGTCCTCTTCCTGAAATCACCAAAATTATACTTATATTGCCACACACTAAACCCAGCAATTGTGCTCTTGTTTCTGAGGCAAACAAATTAACTCATTTCTGTGTTGTCCATAGAGAAAGTCTGTTCTAGCAAGCTTGCCTTGAGGATAAGTCCTTAGCGAATCCTCATGTATATTAGTTTACAGATGGGAACTGTTACATGGACAAAGGGTCTGAAGGGCAGGATATGTGCTTCTCAGCCTTCACAAGACAATAGAGGCTAAGCCTCTACTAATAGCTCATCTTAGAAAGCCGAGCTTTACAAATAGGAAAAGATAAGTCGGTACCTGACTGTACATATGCTTGAATAGTTTTCCATGCTCACACAACTGGAGGATTTTTAATGGGAGAAAATTCTCTAATTAAATATGACCCCGAAACTGTATCTTTTCCAGAGCTGTCTGATAATGTAGACAGGAATAGTAATGCACTGCAAAGGATGTCAAAACTGCAATTCCACTCTTACACAGAGAAGTAAACCAACAGTGCACAGGTCAAACAGCAGCATTCCAGGCAACAGAGATGGCTCTGCTAATTCTTGCACCAAAGTTAAATTTAAGTCAAAGAAATGGGCCACCCAACAAAGAGATAGACTGACTAGAAATGATTGATAAGATTCTGCTGTCTCAAGCACAAAAGTGGACAATTATTAAGAGACTTTTTCACTTGTGCAACTTGGAAAGGGAAGCACAAGCTACTCTACCCACTCGTGCTCTGAGGGAAAAAGACCAGCCCAACCAGGGCTTGTGTCCTCTGTCTCTGAGGTAACCCAGGAGGTGGAGTCAAGTCACTACCCCATACCCAGGAGAGGGACGTGTGTAGGGGAAGCTAGGAAGTTAGCTTTTTATCCGCGTGCCTCCTTACTGAGGAGAAAGGCTTTCCAATGTGTGCTGAAATCTTCATGGATTGAATAGAAACCTAGGGTGCCAAAACTGAAAAGGCTCAAGAAGTTACTCAAGACTCTAATACATGAAGTCATTCCTAATTGGGCTCCCAAGATATCTCCAAGGTGACAATAGGCCTCCCTTTATTTCTAAAATAACCTAAGATGTCTCAAAAACACTAAACACAGCCTACTATTACCACACCTCACACTTACCATTAGCATATCACTCACTGGGAAAAGCAGAGAAGACAAGCCGTTAATGCAAAACACAGCTCAAAGGGGCTGAGTTGTTTTTTCAGGGCTCAAATATTTGTGACCATGGCCCAGGGAGATTGAAGTTAACCTCAAATTCCATATTCCAATAGGTATCAATTTCATAAAGTTTTTACAGTTAATAGAACAATGAAGTTCATAAGTCACCACAGCTTTCAAATACATGGGTATACACATGAGGTAGGTGAGTTCCAGCAAAATGGGAGAACCTCAGATCAAGGCCTCAGATACTCTCGGATGTCACTCTGAATTTTTGGATCGGTGGAAGCTAGGGTCTATTTGTATATTCCAAAGGATTTACCTAACAGTCACAAGATCATTATGGCACATTCAGAAGTGGGCAATAAGTGGCTGCTAAGGGGGTTAAATTTGACCTTAGATAATGTGGATCCAGACCCTTAATAGTGCAGCCTCTCCACACCACTGAAGCTCTGATCAGTCAGTAAGCATTTGCAGTCTCAGATTCTCTCCATGAACTTTTGTTCACTGTTCCCCTGGTTGGCCAAGCATCACATCTTGTCCATGCGTGAGATCGAATATTATTTGGTGATCCTCTGGTTTCCTGCCCCCTTGGACCCTCTCACATTTCCCTTATATCAGGAAGGTTAACATGTTAGATCTCTGGATAGGCAGGGTGCAATGCCTAAGAAGACAGAAGGAACTCAATGGGCCTTTTCTTGTAAAGCTCATCAACCCTAAAACACAAGGGTTTCAAGTCTCAGAAGGAGACATCAACCAGAATAGGAAGACATGGAAAGTTAAGGAGGCACAGGAAGAGAAGGCTCTCCTTAGCTGAGCCTGAGTCTGGATGAAGTTTTTCATAAGTCAGGGATTCTAGCATAACTAGCTATATTTGCTATACAAGTTGCTTATATGGAGAAGGTATTTGTCTTAGATAGAGATTATTTCAAATAAGTATGTAAAAATACCAGTGAATTATCCTTAAGATCTAAGGATATATGACCTTTTGATATGGTCATCTTATTATAGCAGCTGTAAAACTGCATTTTTATATGAACCTCACTGGAAAACACCACTAGCAGTAAATGGTATATTTTAATCCCCTCTTGCAAACTTTATGACGTTTGAGGGAGAAAGCTTGACTCTTTCCTCCAAAATCTGTTTTGTTGACTCTTCCTAGTTTAAGCTCTTAAAAGATCACATGTATTAACCCTCCTTCCACTTCACACTTTGCTCACTACTTCAAGGTATTTTCCTTTTTGAGACCTTCGTCCTCCTGAGTGGCCTAGGGGAGAAACACTGGGTTTTCTTCATTGATGTGAATATGTTGGATCCATTATATATCAGTGAGGTTATATGCAAAACTAGTTTCACCATGTTTTGTCTGATAATACATGGTTTTCACAGAGCTCATTTAATATGCCAGTAGATACTTAAAATTGAATTGATATGTACCTTGTTTATGTGAATGCACTTACTAAGCAGATGGACATGATCTGAAATTTTGTGAGTGGCTTTGTTTGCGCAACTGACCATCAACAGCTATCAAGGTTTCTGGTAAGATTTTTTAAAACATGAGTACATTTTTTCCTTTTAAAATATTAGGGCAAATTGATAAGAAAAGGGGAGGAAGACTGATCATGAAGTTTTATGTGTAGGAACCCTGAAAGGGGCAGTTTTTAAAATTCTTATTCTTGGCCAGAAATTAGCCTTTGCTTTTGGCCCCTGGTCAGGAATGTTAGAATGGATCTCTTGATTCTGGATTTCTCTCTCTTCTAGATGAGCACTTCTGATTGGAAGCTATCTGTGGCAGTGTGAAGACTGAGACTCCAGACCAGGCACCCATTCCTTCTGGTGAGGAGATCTCTGCATTTTTAAGAGTAGAAATGGGGGCATATCCATTATAATCTTAAGAATGATGTTATCAATTTTTGGCTCTTGTGTATTTAAGACCTGTCTTGTCTTCATTATGTCTCCTCTTATTTATAGCTGATCAGCACTCAGATGGTCCTGTGCACTCCAGTTCAAGCTATGAGACCCATTAGTTCCCCTCTAAGACTTAAGATGTCAATAAGAGTTCTCTGTCTAAATTTCAGCCCATATCCTAAATGGGTCTCAACTACTGAGGGGGGTACTTTACATAGAATAGCAAGCTTGGATGGACCCTTTCCTCAAAGTCTGCTTTGGACAAACCCTACCTCCTGTTTCTCTGGTAATACTAGATAGGTAAACATCATCTTTGCCACTCCTTAAGACTTGAATTGCCACGGCTTTGTTGAAGCTCATCAATAGTAAGCTATTTTTTCCTTGTCAAAAGAATGGTGTCTACCTGTGGCCTTGGGTTAGAGACATACCATTCTGATGTGTTCCAAATATTAGAACAGCACATATTGCTGTCTCTTAACATAGATGACAGGCAAAGATAAAGACAGAATACAATTCACATTTTCTCAATATATGAATGGAATTTCAAATGTTCTATGCTCTAAAGCAGAAGTTCTGTGGGCCGAGACCCTTTCAGGAGGTTGCATATCAGATATCCTGCATACCAAACATTTACATTACAGTCCATAACAGCAGCAAAATTACAGTTATGAAGTAGCAACAAAACAATTTTATGATTGGGGGCCACCACAACATGAGGAACTGTATTAATGGGTCACAGCATTAGGAAGATTGAGAATAAGAACCACTGCATTAAAGTGTTGACAGGAGAGTTCAATAGCCACACAGGCCTGCAGATGTGAGAAAGGCAAGAAACAGCTCTCACCTCAATGGGAGCAAGGGCAAGTTTCTGTTAGAACCAGATGTGTGACCATGACCTAGGAACACAGATTCAGCTTATAACAATTTCCAGGCTCCAGCATGGCAGCAGTTTCTTACAGTGATATAATAGAACAATGGCAATAACAAAAAGCATGCATCCATATGCTTTTCAAATTGATGAGACACAATGACCAAAAGCAACATGGGGTGAAAAGGGTTATTTCGTTCAGAGTTCCCCAGAGCAGTTTATCATCCAAAGCTGTGAAAATAGGGACTCAAGTGGAGTAAGTTCCTGCAGAGGCCATGGAAGAGTGCTTCTTACTGGCTTGCTCAGCCTGTTTTCTTATAGAATCCAGGACTACCAGCCCAGGGGTGGCCCCACAAGCACTAGGCCCTCCCCCATGAATCACTAATTGAGAAAATGCCCTACAAACTTGTCTATAGCCCAATCTTAAGGAGGTAGTTTTTTGATTGGGACTCCTTCCTCTCTTACAATTCTACTTTGTGTCAATTTGACATAAATTGTGCAGCACAATTGACCCCTTGTCAACTTGACACACACACATCACTGTTAAGCCATAATTCCTCCTTTCTCATTCATCCCAAATATCTCACATTGAAAACATAAATAACTTAAAAATCCAGTCTTTACAAATTCAAACATGTTGAAAGTTCAATCTCTTCAGAATAGCCAGTCTCTCTAAAAGTCTAAAATCTTTTTTAGAATTTGTAAATCTTTCATCTATGAGCTCCTGTAAAAATCAAAATCAGTTTAAATACTTTCTTCAAGAGGGAAGAACCAGGACACAGTCACAATCTGATCAAAGTGAATCCAAATTCCCAATGGTGTAAATAGTTCAATGTTCAGTTATCTGGGATTCACTCACTAGATTCTGGACTCCTCCAAAGGGCTTGGGTCTCTTCCTCAGCTTTGCCCTCTTCAGCACACACAGCTTGTCTTCTAGGTTGTGCCTGCCACCATCCCACTGCTGCTGCTTTACTTGGGGGCCACCCCATGGTGGTGGCATCCCCAAAAGGCTAGGGTCTTTTGCTGTGACTGGGCTTCCCTTTCACATGTAACCTCTCCTGGGCTCTCCTCGGGAGCTCCAGCCCTGTCACCCAGTACCAAGCCTCAGCTTCTTTCCACGATCCCTTCACACCTTCAAAACCAGCGCCACCTAGGTGATGCCCACACTGCCAGCACAAGGGACAACCTTGGCCACATCTGGAACACAACTTCTGTGTGCTGACTCCCAGGAAACACACAATGATGCTGGTCCCTTCTTCATCACTGCTAATTTCTCAGTTCCAGCGGACAACATTGCTTATCCCAGCAAAGCAAGGTTTCCCTTTAGCACTTGTGGGATCTTGTTAATCACGTCTGACACTTCAGCCCCAGCTAAACAGTAAGTACCACAGGATCTTATTTCAAAATACCAAATGACCTAACTAGAGACTTTAAACTTCTCTCTGAAACTTCACAAGCCAGGCCTCCATTGTCTGCATTGCCCTCAACATTCATATCTTCCAAACTCCTATAGAGAAGCCCACTGAGATCTCAACACTCAATGGTTTTTCTATTCCACAGTTACAAAGCCCTCCACAATCCTCTCAAAAAACACATGGGCAGGTCTCTCACAGCAATGCCCCACTATCTTGGTACCAGCTTGTCTTAGAGCTTCTATTGTTGTGATGAAACACCATGGCAAAACAAAAACAAAAACAAAAAACAAGAAACAAAAAAAACAAAAACAAAAAAAACAAAAACAAACAAACAAACAAAAAAAACAATGTGAGGAGGAAAGGGCTTATTTCACTCCTATTTCCATACAACATTTTATCATCAAAAGCAGTGAGGGCAGGAACCTAGAGCTGATGCAGAAATCATTGAGAAACGGTGCTTACTGGCTTGCTTTCTATGGCTTTCTCAGACTGCTTTTTTACAGAACCCAGGATCACCAGGCAAGGGATGGCACCGACCACAATGGGCTTTCCCAGTGAATCACAAATTAAGAAAATGTCCTGCGGGCTTGCCTGCAGCCAGATCATATGGAGACGTTGACACAAACTATCCAGCACTTTAGGCTTATTTCCAGAAACTTGCCTCACAAGTCTAAATGGAGAAGAAATTTGTGAAAACAGGAGGGATGATGCCCTTCCGGCTGTTACCCCAAGAATCCAGGATTGCTGAGGCTAGTCTTTATGGAACACGTTTTTCACAACTCTGAACTCTGTAATGTATTCGTCATCCACAAACTTCTGTTCCTTCGATGTGGTGTACCTCCGTTCTCAGCTATCAAGATTCTAAAAACACGCTGGAATTCTCATCGGACTGGGTTTCTTCCTCCTGTTACAGGTTGTGAAAAGGTGCGTTTCATAAAATAAACATGACACCTGCGCTTGCGATTTTTCCAGGAGATACACTAATCTACCTAGTTACTGCCCAGACGTTTCTTTCGTTCTTTTTCTGTCTTTGCCTGCTTTCTGCCACAGGCAGTTACAAACCTGGTCAATAACCATCTAGGGAGGACCTGAGCTAAGCTCTAGGGTCAGAGATCTTTCTGGCAGTTGAACCTTAGAGTAGAACAGGGGCAGGGCATGACCTAGTACCTGACAGCGCCTCCGATTGGCGGAAGAGAAGGTTGTTCCTTAGAGNCCACGGAAATCTGAGACTTCAGGGTCCAGATTCAGGAGCTCTTGGCGGCGGAGGACTATTCAGAAGCCACAAGGTGAGAAGAGGGCCAGGAGGGCGACGCTGATGCAGCCGTGATCCCTGCCTGCAGGATGCACTTGCAGCTCCCGGCTCAACCGCGGGACTCCAGCTGTTGGCCCGGAGGTCCGCCTCCGGTCTCGGGGCGGTGGGGCGAAGCCTAGGGCCCCACGGTGACAGAGCTAGGGAGGGGGGACAAACTTTAGGCCTCACTGCCCAGCTTTCCTGAAGCGAGGGACGGCGGTGGGCTCAGCTCCTCGGAGTCTGAATAGGAAGGGGGAGGAGAGCGATGCACTTTTTCGGGGTTGGGCGCTGCTGCTGGGGAATATGGATTGATGTTGAAATTAAAGTTGCAGAGTGGATAACTTTTTTATTCTTGGACTGAAAGCGTCTTTGCCGGTGGTGGCAGATGGAGAGAAGCAAGATTCTTCCTGAGCCCCGGTCCCCCCTTGGCTCGGCGGAACTGTGAACTGTGACACGGAATTTCGCACGCCCTGCTGCAGTTTTAGGGCTGGCCACTGTGTCTGAGATAGAGGCATGGCGGGGTCAGTGTGTACTCTAATTGAGATAGGCATGAGAGAGAAAGTTGACCAAGTTTCTGGTCTCCAAAACCCTCCATATCAGTGGGGGCTGTGCCAGCCAGGCCGATGCGCAAGAAGATGACTCTGTGAACACACACACTTTGTTAACACTGCCTGGTTGAATGAAGAAAGAGGGAGAAATGGAGAGAAAGAAGCTGAATAAATGAATTAGTTCCTAAATCAAGAGAGACAGACGTTTCTTGGATATTATGGGTCATGAATTGTGAGAATGTGGGCAATGTGTAGCTATGACCAGAGTTATGAGGCTCGGTACACCACACTGAATGGTCTATGATGTACACAGAGTTCTTCCAGTTCTTTGTACAAAACACAAATAGCATGGCATGGTGTGTGTGCGTGTGCATGTGTGTGTTCACGCGTGCATGTGTATTTTGCCACCGCACTCCTCTGCTCCACGAAGGTGAGCGGACCTTCGGCTGCATAAACTTGTTGGCTACATAATCTGATTGTCATTCTGCAAAGTGTCTTAGGAAGACAAAAGTTGAGTTTGCTTATTGGAGGTATTTCCCCAATCTTCTAGAAAATCATATTTCTTACCACAGTCGCTGTGTTCATTGAATCTAAAATGTCATCAATTTAAGGTGCTTCTCTATGTCAGAGACGCTAAAATGGGAAAACGTGTCTCAACCTGGTCGAAGCCCAGCTAGAATGGTAACGGATCTTCCGTGTTCATCTGTGTCTGAAGAGTGGCGTCCAGGACAGGCTCTTCCAGTTTGGGTTCTCTTTTGCTCTTCTTGGGAAGCATAATTTACTGTAGTGTGGCAAAGCGTAAGGACAAGCAGTGTCTTCGGTTAGGGATGTGACTATGCTCACATTGAAGGAATCAGGAGGCTTGAATCATTTTCCTTTCTTCACATTTATTGTTTAGAGCATATGAGACTGGTTCCGGTCGCTAGCGAAGGTTCACAACAGCCTTGAGAGTCAGTTGGATTTTGTAGATGATTCACAGACAGGTAAGGTGTGAATCAGGTTTACAGAGAGTAAGGTCAGGTGTCAGGACCATTTCAAGGAGGTGAGCCTGAACTCCTTGGCATCTGTCTTCTGCTGGAAACTCTGGCTTCTGGTTAGGGTAGTTAATGATGCACTGCTTACAGGCTTAGGTAGGTGCCAGCCTTCCTCTTTATTGTCTTAATGCTTTGTTTCTCTGTTTACTGCACTTCAGCGGGATATGTACAGGCTGATTTATATTCTGAAACGTCAATACATGTGTAATTCACATCGCCTACTCTCTACTGAGCTTCAATGAATCAAAATAATATTGCTAAAGGGACTTTTTCTTTTATTTTTTAAAAAATTATGTTTAAACTTTAGTGTCCCACTGACCCCGTGTGTTTGTAATGGGGTGGGGAAGATGTGTTGACAATTTAGTTTTTATTTATCTAGCATGCATCCTCTGTTGCATAGGTTTTTGTAATGTATACTTAAAATTTCTCGTTATTTATTTTAAGATAAATAATTTAAAATTTTTACTTGGCTCACAAAATTATATATA
>LOEQ01003956.1:276388-289910 GCA_001685075.1 Bramus lutescens
TGTTCATTTGGATCAGGAAAAATGTATCATCATCTCAAACAATTGCAATTTCTTTACTAAGAATTCTGTAAAATTCCCTTCTAGCTTTTCAAAACACATAGTACATTAGTATTACAGCTATCTAATTTTGCAATAAATTTATTCTTTTTTTACTGGACTAGAAAATTTATCAAGGAAACATGAATGTAGTAGAAAACCATTTTGGACTACACTGCAGTTCAGAACGCTGTTTTATATTTCACCGAGTCTAAATCTGTGAGCGAGGGGAGTCAAGTTTTTGTTTGTTTATTTGTTTGTTTTGTTTTATTTTTGAGACAGGCTCCCACTATGTAGTCCTGGCTGTTCTGGAACTCACAAAGGACCAGGCTAGCCTCCAGCTCACAGAAGTCCACCTACCTCTGCCTCCAAGTGCTGGGATTAGAGGTAGGCACCACCACCACACCTGACAGTGAGAATCAGATTTTTCTATCATTGAATGATAGCAGCTGGAGGATTGAGACAATATGAATATTTTCAGACCAGATAAATTAACAGTAAGGGACCTGTCAACAAAGTCTCTCTAAAGTTTTATTATCTGTATTACTGTTGCTGCGCGCGCGCACACACACACACACACACACACCTGATAGAAGCAATTTGAGTGGGAAAAGATTTCTTGGCTCACATTAGAAGAAGGGATGAGGTTCATCATGGAGGAAAGCCATGAGTGTGAGTGTGAGGTTGCTGACCACGCGTGGTTCATAGTCGAGATGTAGAAAGAGCTGAACACTGGAGCTCAGGTTATCCCCCATCCTGTTATTCATCCCAGGATCCCAGTCTGTGGGATGGCACCACCAACATGGGGGAGGATCTTCCTTCCTCCCTTAAACCTCTCTGGAGATACCATGTCTTCTAGGGCATTCTAAATCTATCAAGTTGACAGGGAATGTTAATTAACACAGTCCAGGTGGTTTTAAATTTTATTTTTATTTTATTTATTTATTTTTTAACCATTTGGCTGGCGTGTTTATACTAGTTTCAACACGGAAGCATTTGAGCAATGGACTGGGGAAGAGGAAGTGAATATCTGGTGCCAGCGCCTTTGCAGTTCCAGGCTTGGTTCCAACAAGCCTTGGAGTTGGGAGGGATTTGGCTTAGTTAGAACTAAGCCATTGTCAGATGCTCTGTTGACACTGGAACTCTTGAAGTTCCCAGGAACACTATGGTCTGGGAAATGGGTAAGAAGGATAGGTATGGAGCCACTATGTTAGCTTACATATGCTAGGAAGATATGGTATATGGAAACATACCAGTATGTATTTTGTTTTAAAATACTAATGTGTGTGTGTGGGAGGGGGATGGCCCAGTGAATAAAAGCACTTGGCTGTTCTTGCAGAGAACTGGAGTTTGTTATCTCGCTCCTATATCAGGCAGCCCATAAATACCTGGAACTACACTCTAAGTGCTTGGATTTCATCTTCTGGATTCAGTGGCTGTACTAACACCACACCCANCACACACACACACACACACACACACACACACACAAATAAACCTTAAAAAATACCAAGTATATTTTTAAAAGACATCTGCAGGTTTTGAATGAACTAAAAAGACAAAACCAACTTGCATTTCTTATATATTATCTTATTTCTTCATCTGAGGTCTATGTTAACACTTTCACGGTCTCTTAATATTTAATCTAGATGTATATTCGTTTGCTGAAAATAGCTTGGCATTGAAAAACCCTCTCCATGTGAGTTAGTAGTTCAGTCACTGAATTATGGGGAATAGATCGTTCTAACGATTTAAAATAAATGGTCCCTAAGACATGCCTAAGTTTTGAGACCAGGGACAGAACATTTGATTTTAATTTATTCAATTATGAATTTACATTCTTAAGCTTATTCACGTCTCAGTGGACGTGGTAGAAGTTAAGAGATGGCAAGCTTAGGTCTTTATATTTTGTGATTGTATGTTGACCTACTGCAGTGATTCTCAACCTTTTTAATTCTGCAACCATTTAATACAGTGCCTCATGTGATGATTGCAACCATAAAATACATTTGTTGCAACTTCATCACTGTAATTTTGCTATTTTTATGAATCATAATGTAAATATCTGATATGGAGGATATCTGATATGTGATCCCAAAGGGGTCATGGCCCACAGGTTGAGAACTGCTGGTTTAGTGATTCCTAAGTTTACAGAGTGCTTTCTCATAAGTAGATGTTATGCAAAGGACTGTGTGAATTTAGAGGGATTCTTGATTCTGGATAGAATAATTAAAAAATCCATGAAAGGTCTAGGGATGTTGTAATATAAAATACTTCCACACTAGCCCAGAATGGAATATAACAAAGGTTGATTTATTCAGGGGGAAGCTCACAGAAAGAGATCCTCAGTCCTCTGACTGTGTGGGGAGCTGGAACTGAATACAGCAGTCAAGGGACTCACCCATGCCCCTACATCTGCATTTATAGTACAGGAGACCACGCCCAAACTGGGCTAGCATCCAAAAGGCCATTGGCTGAAGGAGTTCCCATAGCACCTCCCTCTTTATTTTAAATAAAAGAGTTTCAAGCCCAATACAAAAACTATATACAATAAGAACAAATATCAAGTATAAGAATTAGAATTACAACCAGCATAAACAATATCAAGAAAAAAACATATGCTAAATGTTTTAATAATTATCCTACCCTAAGGAGTCTAAGTCTCATATTAGAAATGGCTTGGCGAAGTCATGAGAGAAAAGTAACTAAGACTACCTAGTCTTTAATCCCGTCAAAGATCTGAGAAGGGAAATAATATTACTTGAGCAAATAGGAAGTGAAATCAAGCAACTTCCAGAAGGTGCAAGAAACGACAGAGAAAACCAGCTACCTGGGCAATCACCCAAAGTCTCATTTACAATATTGGGGCAACCAACTTTGGCCAAGATCTAGAGCATCTGACAGACCTTTTTTTTTTTTTTTTGAGAGAGGAAAATTTTCAAAACCGTTTTACCCTGTCTTGGCAAGATTTGGCAGTCTTTTTGCCTGTATACTGCTTGTCCAGTCTGGACACCCTGTATTTTGTCAGTGGTTGAGGCAGGAGCAGTTCTTTGCCCAAAGGCCCGTTTTGCCAAGAAGAAAACAATCTTCAGTGTCCAAAATTCTCTCAGGAATAGATTGGTGCTGCCAGTAGCAATCATGTCTCACATAAATAGAATCCTAAGTTATTTAAATGTCATATCCTACAATTCTTTGAAGTAGTTATAGATTACCTATCTATATAGAATATGTTCTCTATGCATCTAAAGAACCTGGTTAGACTAACTATAGGTGTGACAAACATGGATGACTATTGACTTATGATTTTTAATACCTATATAACTTAAAGACTAAGGCTGCATATTAAAATATTAAACAATCTTTAAACAACTGTATAGCAAATTAGGACAATTACCTTAAAATGTAAACAATGTGTAAGTATCTTGATTAGAGGTAGGAATGTATAGTGCAATACAATAAATATATTCTAAAAGTGCATCAATATACAAAATATCTTAAGCAGAGGTAGAAACATGCATGCATACAATATGACAAAATAACTTTGTATGGGTGCACAAATATTGTACACAAAAATAGCATATTCAACATAACAAATATAATTTGAATTTGTACCAATATACTAGAATTTATACCAATATAAATTGTCTATAAATAATAGCTCACAAGTATTCTCATTGTTACTTACTATTATTATTAGTGGGAGTAAGCTCACACTAATCTATATGTTTTCCCATCCAATCCCCCCTTTTTTTCCCAAAGAGATCCCTGAACCATTTATAACCAACCCCTAATAGATGTCCTTAACCCTGAGTACAAACTTTGTTGGGAGAGGGGACATTGTCTTTTAGGATTATGTTTACCATTGTGTGGTAATTTACTTGCTATGCAAATGTGAGGGCCTGAAAAAGAGCAGCTGGAGATGCTGTTACATAGCAAGTTCTATAGTTATGCAGTGTTTTATTGCTGTCGGTGTATCTCTGTGCAACTCACGGTTTTACTCTGGAGATTGTTAGAGGCACTTTAAGCGCTCAGTGAATCCTATGTTAGTAGGAGTGTACCATAGAGCTATTCATTTTTTTTTCACAAAGACACAGAGAAGAATATTTTTAATCTTACATTTTTGTATTTGAAATGTTGACCTTCAGTGTTTTGGAAGAAAAATTATTTTAATTTCAGGGTGAAGTTCTCCCCCTTTAACCCCTTTCTCTCTTCTCACTCTTCCTTGTGTTTGCCTAGGTCTTTCCCGTCCTGCTCTTACATCCTCCATATGATGCTGTCCCCTCTTATGGGCACTCAGTAATGTCAGCTGATTTTGCTAGAGTCAGTGGGTAAGCCAGAATCATCCCACCTTCTCTAAAAATAAACACGGCGTTTACTTTCTAACATTTTTGCAAAATTCACAAAATCCTGGACCAGGAAATCCAGAGTGGCTCTCATAGTCATTGCTGGTAAATGCTTCCTCCTCTCAGTACAATTCTGAAGTCCCCACTGTTGCCTGTTTTCATGGTGCTGGAACCTGCTTTAATGCTAGGCACATGCTCCTTCTCTGAGCTTCATCCTCTGTCCATTACCTATTTCTTGATGACCTTAGGTGACCGTGAAGCTCTGTGCTGAAACCAGGCTTCAAAGTTCACCCAGTTACAAGTGACCGGTAATAGCTCCTATAATCTCAGTTCCTTTTGTTCCCCAAACACCGAGAGGTCTAGAATTTACCTTGGCAGGGACTCAGGAAAGACGTTTCAGTCGACAGAGGAGTAGGGGTCAAGAGGGGAGCTTTGATAATTGACTGAAGTTGGATGCCAGATTTCTTTTTGAAACCAGAGCTGGTGAGAGTAGCAGTGTGTCACCTCTCATTGTCTAGTGAAATCCCTGGCCTTCGGCAAAGCAGAGAAAATTGCGGGTTTTATCATTGGCCCTTCAGTCTGCCCCAATTGTCAGCCGCATTCAGAGGGCCCAGTTGGACGGTGTGTGTGGGGGGACCCGGAGGGAAGTGGAGGAGGGGAGGGAGTGGAAATTTTGATTGGTATTATTTATAAAGTAATAAATAGAAAAAGAAAATGCAGGTTTTAAGCTTCAGTCTAGGAATTCTGCCTCTGCTCAAACATGAACCACCCAGTAAAACTACAGTGTCCTAATTCTTTATCTGTGAGGAAGGGACACTAATACTATCTACTTAATTTTATTTTTTGCAAGAAGAAAATGAGTTAGTATCTGTGAAGTGTGCACCACAGTGTGGGGTTTATAATATTTAATCAATGGTAACTATTTCATTTATTTTAAATGTAAATTACAGCAATTTGATAATTTTGAAATTCCTTACAAAAAGTGAATATGGCTTCTTAAGAAAATCCTAGTTCCTGATGATTTTGTCTTCAAGTTCCCTTAGATTGTATGACTTTGCATAATATATGTGTCCTCTGCTTCTCCAAGCTCACACCCATCCCAGAAGTGGAGAGGGTGTCACTGATTTTGGGAAGGTGACTCTGATTAATAATCAAGCTTGGAAGAAGGGATACTAATTAATGGGAATGTGTGTACGTGCCTTCATTTAGGGTCCGAAAAGGAGACTTATAATGTGGTCGCCTATGAATTCAAGAAGTGCAGTGTGTGCATGAGTGCTTGTGTGTGCATGTGTGTACGCGTTTGTGTTCATGTTCAAAGGAAACGCTGTCTTTGGAGTTGGTATTTAGGCACAAAGAGGTTCACCGGCATGAGACATTGCATGTGATCCTTTGGTTGATGAATAGTAACTGTTACGGACTTGGGCTCGAGTTTAATGTGTGTGTGTGTGTGTGTGTGTGTTTTGAGTAACAAAATTATATAAATAAGCCCCAAAACACATGTAGTGTTAGCAATCCTTTACTGAAATGTTAAGTACTGGTTTATTCACTTGTATGATATGTGAAGTGTTGTTCAGCTGAGCCTTTCTTGGATTTGGATGAGCTTAGTGTATGGAGAAAGGATCCCACAAAGCATATTGATCATGAAAGCTGCCCTGAGCCATTGAGTTTCAGGCTCTTGGGTTTTGAATGAGTTTTAGACAGAAGGTTTATTACAGTTCATAGGTGGGAGCTTAAGGGCTTGCTTCTCCATAGCAGGAACAGGACCAGGAAATAGCATACTCCTAGCTGCTACTCTGGGAACTTTAAAAGGACTTATGTTAGAGACTCGGGTGAGGCATGGGGAGGGGGAAGGGCTGGTCAGTCCAGTTGGGTTACCCACAGACAGTTCAGGTACTTGTCTCAACTCCTCTTATTCTGTAGTGTCTCTCCTGAAATTCCTGATCTTCAGCAAAAGCATTCTCAGAACTACTATCTTGGGGTCCCTACCTACCCAACCAGTTTCTATCTCTTGTTCTCATCATACAGTTTGTCCCCACCAAAGCCTGGACTGATATCCTACTGTGTGATTTCAGCTGTGTGCAGCTGTCTCTTCCTGAATGCCTTCCTTCTTGCTTTCTTCTCTGGTTCTGCCGTGAAGTGCTCTCTATATTTATAGATTGCAAGTACTTGTGAGTGTTTGGTCACCATCCCCATCTATGAGAAAGGTGTTCTTTAGAGCTTAAATTCTCCAGTAAACAAAATGGGTTACTTCTAAACATAAAAGTTTTACTCTGTGCTGTCTGTAAGGAGTAGGAAATTTCTAGAACTATAAAGTCATGGGTAGGATTATTTTTTCGAGAATATATAATTCCCATAATTTGCTGCCAGCCTTCCATAGAAAAATAATAGCATCTGAATGATCTAGAAAATTATTAGCAATATTTGACTTCGAGGTGTATACAAAGATTTGAAAAGGGTAAAGAAAATACTTTTAGATTATAGATATTTATATGGAAACCTATATAAATCTTATTTGTATAGGACACAGAATATTTATTTTGTAAATATGTTTGTTCTGACTAACTAAATGAGTGGAATTGTGTATGCGTGAATAGTAGTGAGAGAACTGGCTGAGACCAGCAGGGCTTCTATGCAATGGGCAGAGGGCTGAGTTGGAGAGGAAGCCTTATAGGTCTGTGTGAGGGAAACCAGAGTCCATGGTAAAGGAAACCGTGTGATTGAGTGGTCGAGAAAAATGATCGTGAGGTGTTCTGTTTTGTATTCTCTTTCTTGAGACATCACTTTGAACTTATGGTGACCCTCTTGCTTCAGCCTCCTGAGTACTGGGATTATAGGCATGCAACACTAAACTCAGCTGATCGTATGGTAGCAAGGTTATACATTTATTTTTAATTTTTTTCTGCTTATTGTGGACTTTAAAAAAACCTCACTTACGGCCACTAGGGGTCAGAGCACTCTGGTGACTCCTATTCAGGAAGCTTGCGTGGAGAAATCTCTGGCAGAACCTTGAAGACTCCTGTCTGTCGTTAAAGGAATCTTAAGTTTTAAACCGTCAAAATGGGGACAGTTTGTAAAGACTGATATCTGTTGTTTCCTTATCTGTGTGTAATAGACTAGCACTTTTAAGCTTCTGTGCTAAAAAAACATACTTAATACAACTTTTAAGAAGTTAAATTAACCAATTTTTGGAGCCTTTCGTTTGGTTCGTTAAAGGCACCTTTACTGCCAGAGATTTATATTATTCGTGTCTATCCAGTGGGTTGGTTTTCTTTTGCAACAGATTTCTAAGGCGATCAGAACCCATCTGTGAGCCCTCCATCCTTTTCTGTGCTGCTGTTGAAACTTGCCTCTACAGCTACCAGACTTGAAGATGCTTCGAGTGCAGAGGCCGAGAGTGGCCGGGCTGAGAGCCTGCCTCGTCAGAGGTCTCCACCACAAGCCAGTGATGGCACTCCGGAGAGAGGACATGAATGCCTGGGAACGCAGGGCACCTCTGGCTCCCAAGCACATCAAGGGCCTCACCAAACTGGGATACAAGGTCTTGATACAGCCTTCCAATCGACGGGCCATTCATGACAAGGTGACTATGTTTAACTTTAGAAATATCTATGAACACAACAGTGGTAATTCAGAAGCATTTTGAGGAAAACAGAATATGTTCATCTCACTTTTATTCCATTATTTTGCTAAAAGTATTATTTTCACCCCATTCCACATGTTTTCCCGCTGGGTGTCTAAGGGTCTGCTTTTAGATGTTTCGGAGTCTCAGTCATTCTCTTTATTAGGAACAACCCCTTCTCCTTCAGATGCAGCTCCACTTCTGGGACTAGAAAGACCACGACTAAGTTGCCATTCTTGCACCCAGGGAATGCTCCTTCAGGTAGAGTTTATTCTTTGTGAGGGTGTACCTCAACAGCTATTTTGATAGCCCTTTACATTCATCTCTGTTTATTTTTTGAAATAATCATAACAGAATTTATAGTCTTCTTCCAATTTTAGGAATATATATGCACATTTCCTTTTGCTGGATCATTTGAAAGTGGTTGCATACATTCTAACACATTAGCACTTAATGCTTTGCTGTGCATTTCCTAGACAGGACTTTCTTACCTAACCACTGTACTATTTTCACACGAGAAATAACATCCCATAATCTATGCTTTTGTTGTGTTTTAGGCAGATTCTCATGTAGCCAAGATTGTCTCTCAATTTTCTGTGTAGCCAAGAGTGATCTTAGCCTTCTGACTCCTTTCTCCTCTACCTCGCAAGTGCTGGGGTGGCAGACATTAGGCAGCCTGCCCTGCTTCTCAAATAGTCTGTGTTCAAGCTCTTCACTGGCTCAATTAAAGCTTACCTAAGATTCCTACAGACTACTGTTCCGTATCTTTAGTTATGATCAGGGGCATCTCCTACTTTCCTGATTTTTTTTAATATCATTGATTTCTGTTTTGAAGAGTCCCAAGAGCTGAACTGTTGCATGTTCTGCTTCTGAGAAGAACTAGTAGGCTAGACAATTAGGGCATAAATGTCAGTCACATGTCATTTTCTCACAGCGCTGCATCAAAGGCCCAAGATACCAAGGTGGCCCACCATCAGCTATGTGTGATCACTTGGTTGAGGTGGTTCCCAGATAATCTCTCCAGCGTGGAAATGTATCTCCTCCTTTGTCCTTACTGTGTCATCAGTAAGTACTGTGTATTTGGGGATCTGTGAAATACTTGTTCTTTGGCTTTTCAGCTGGCTGTATCAGCACTCTTTGGGACTCTTCCCCTGAATGACGGTTTGCACAGAAGCTTGCAAAACTGTTTCTGACATTGGCACACTTGCTAGTTTGCTTGCTTCTCTTTGTTCTCTTTTGCTTTTTGATTATTATTTGGGATTATGAACCTTTTTATTCAACTCATTTTTTTTGAGTATTGTAAGTATCTCAAATTTGGCTATGGGAGTTCATTCAAGGAGTTTCAAGTGTTTCTGGCACAGCGAATTCCCTTCTTTGAACTGTCCCTGTTCCTAGAATAGCATATTATCCCAGCCTCACCATGCACTTCCTCTACTTGCACCTGGGATTTACTATTTTATTAAGAAAATTTGATTTATTTTTTTTAGTATATAGAAATTATGATATGGTGTCTGGCATTTTTACTAAGGTATTATTGCCCTTAGGTCCTTTTAGGAGACAGAGTTGAGAAGCCTAAGTGCATGTGCATACTCTCTCTCTCTCTCTCTCTCTCTCTCTCTCTCTCTCTCACACACACACACACATTGTTTTAGTCGTGAGCTAATAATATTCTAAAATAAAAGTTGATCTTGGAAATTATTTTTAAAGTTTAGAAAGTGGTTTTGGGACCATAGTGCTACTATTTCAATTAACAGCCCATTAAATGAAAACCGATGTTACTTCCAAGTATTTTTATGGCCTTTGTACCCACAAAGCTTATTATTAATGTTTTAATTTTTATATTTTTTCTGTGTGGTTATGTTATCAATGTGATAATAGATACACATATTATAATTTTTACTCAGCTGTAATGTTTGCCTTGAAATTTCTTTGAATTTTATTTTTCAAATGGGTATGATATTTATAAATTTTAGAGATGCAGTTTTGCCCTCATCCTGATCTACTGCCCATTCCCACTTGCCTCAAAACATCCTTCAGTTTCTATTGCTTTTTCTGTTAGCATCTGTGTCTTTGTGTTCTTATTTTACACTTATTCATTTATAGGTCATATTTTATATATATTATTTTGTGCCTATATATAGTACATGTATATGAGTATATAAAGATATTATATAATATCTATATGTAAACGCTCACATCTTGTTTTATTTAGTCAACAACATATCTTTGGCATTGTACCATGTCTTATTCTATTGAATGCTGTGTGCTGTTACATCGTAATGATTTTGCCATGATATATGTAATCAATTTATTATAAATGTGCTGTTTTTAAAGAAACCAGATTAAAACAATGTTTTTTACCCTTCTCTCCTACCCATCTACACTTTGTCTGAACTAGATTACTGTGTCTTGATTTCGTTTAACTACTACTGTAGATGGTCTTAAAATTTCTTCAGGTCATGTCACTGCTTTACTTAAAAATCTTATATGACTATCTCTTATATCTATGTGCTAACAAGATTATCTTGGTTAAGTGTGTAATCTTCAGGTGTCCCAATGATAAAACTGGGATAGTTCTACCTTGTGGGAATTATATGAGAATTAAGTGAGGCCACTCATGCAAAGAGCCCATCAAAACATCCAGTAATACATTAGTAACAGTCGACTAGTGTTATTCTCTGGTAGATCTCATATTAGCCATGACGGCATCATCAACACACCCTGTCACTTTCATGGCTATGTATGTGTGCACCTGCCATCAAGTGTCTTACTGCTGCTGCTGCAGACCTCATCTCCTCTCACAACCCACCCAACCTTCTTGATTAACTTGACTTTCTGTATTTCTTATCCTAATATCCACTAGCCTAGAATGTTCCATAGACTCTCCGGATTGTAGTGTTCTTGAGTATGACCTTAAGCTGTGCTCCTGGCATATTACAAGAGCTCCTTCATGGAGACACCTTTCCTGTCTTTCACTGTGCTATTTATAGCACAAATCTTCACATTAGAGAAGTAATAGATGTTAACTGAACCAAAACAACAAAACAACAACAACAACAACAAAACCACTGGTGGGCTTATATCCTATCTCTTAATACAAAAGGGTTGCAAATCACTACTTGACATGGAGTGTTTCAGCATGCTATCAGTACATAATACTGTGACAAAGGTCTCCTGTAGCTCACACTAATCTGGAACTTACTAGATAGCCAATGATGACCTTGAACATGTGTTCCTCTTATCTTCATTTGTAATCAAAGTATAATCTGCTCTTAACTATGAGTGAATACTGGATTTTCCAAATTTTCTCCCATAAAAGCCAAACAGGATAGATACATCTTAATTGAAGAAGCTATACTGTTATTTGTACTAATTTAGCAAATCCCATGCTTCTCAAGGTTGCTTTACCTTTGTATTTTTTATTAGCAAAGCATGAGTATTACAATCTGGGAGAGTAACCTTTGGTCCAAATTGCAATCTCCAGGAGTATGCCAGGGCTGGTGGCATTCTTCAGGAGGACATCACAGAAGCTTGTCTAATTTTGGGAGTGAAAAGACCTCCAGAGGAAAAACTGATGTCCAAGAAGACTTACGCCTTCTTTTCCCACACAATAAAGGCCCAGGAAGCCAATATGAGCTTGCTGGATGAGGTCCTGAAACAGGTAATTGTGACCAGTATTCATGAGCAGCAATGCAGCATTGGACAGTAGATCTGTCACTCATGTTAGTGGGAGATGTGATCCATGGCAGGGTGCCCAATGAGGAGCTATCCTCGGCTATACAGGTTTGGAGTATACATCTTATTATTTTGTATATTCTGAAATAGATTAATAAAAGTTTGTTTTTCCTCCCTCAAGCAGTTACTAATTTATAAGGTTAAGTGGGTATATCCCATCATGTAGAATTCAAGAGCTGAAAAGAGTCCCAGAGATCATGCAATCTAATGGCTTGTTTTTCACATGAGATTCAGAGTGGTACAGTAACTTAACTGAGGTTACACAGCTCTAAGGCACAATAACAGAACTAGAAATGCTTTTATATTCATTACTATTCATAAGATATGAAGTATATTTTGAAGTTTTAAATACTGTGAAAATATTAATAGCTACTTAAAATGGGAATGCCCACTGAATGAATTCAGTATTAACTGTCTACAATGTGTCTTACACAATTCACCTCAGTGAAAATGCAAAATAGCCACTATCCTTGTGTTTTTGATGCCACATTCAGTAGGAGGAGGCAGAGATAAACAAAGAAGGCAGCCTATGTCACCGTAAATTAATCAGTAAAAGAGATACAGTACTGAAGGAGAAAGGAACATGGATGCCAAGAGGGGACAATGTAACTGTTGATAGGGCCTCATCCCAAAGGTGATATTTGAGTAGATATTTCAAGGAGACAAAGGACCAAGCCATGTCTGATGGTGATGAGTCTTCTAAAAAGACAGGCATGTAAAGAAAAAGATCCAAAAGGTTTCTGTGAATAGGTGGGTAGAGTGGGCTGTGTACTAACATGTTTAATCTTCCCATTATTTGGAGGTGTAAGAAAGCAACACTAATGAGATGACTTAGTCTAGGGCCAGTATACACTGCAGGCAATAGATGAAGGTGGCTAGCTTCTGGCTGGTAGAGTAGATGCTGTGATGTTTGTGGAACCTTAATTGCATTTTAGATGTGAATTATACAGAATTCCTTAATGACAGGAAGGTGGAATTTGAGGATGACCATATTGCCTTTGAGGAGAGCAAGCTAGTGTGGCCACATTGTGTATGTGCAGAGCAAGCCATGTTGGGAACAGAGGGGTTTAGCTTGTCAGATATCTACATTTTAACAATAGTCAAAAAAGCTGGTAGTATGTTGGATATGAGTTTGTAGCCTAGGACAACAGCTTTGCCTGACTAACATTGTGAGAGACCAGGTGGTGTGAATACTCAGGGGACTAGATGACTGTGGGTTGTGAGTGGAGATACAGACCAGAGCCTTGGCCCATGGCCTATAGTAAGGAGGATAGAGCATTTGATAGAGAATCTGCAAATAGAACAGAGGGTTACATTTACCAGCAATACAAGCAGTGGAGAAAGTGGATTTCATTTGAGGCAATAGGATATGTTCCTTTTAATTTCAACCACTTTGAAGCAAATAAACTCTTTTATGGAGAACTTCAGAGACATTTTGTTATATGAACTTTTGGTCCTCATCAGAAAATTAATAAAAACAGACCTAGCAGGATGGCTTTGGGCAGTACTCTAACAAGTTCACATTCAGAGCTGGTTATGCATTGAACATCATTACATTTATAAACTTGATTTTAAATTGTACAGCCCCCCCCCAGTACTGGGGTTGCAACCCGTTACCTTGTACATGCTATGCAGTATTCTATATTATGCTTAGCAATGTACCCAAAACCCCTAACTCCCACAATCTTTGAAGACATAAAAGTATTGCATAAAAAGAATACTTTTTATCATTTTATTATTATTATTATTAAAAATTTTCATCTCCTCCCCTCTTCCCAATTCCCTCCCC
>LOEQ01003957.1:16365-28572 GCA_001685075.1 Bramus lutescens
TAGATAGATAGATAGATAGATAGATAGATAGATAGATAGATAGATAAAATGAAAGGGGGTGGGGTCTGAGCTAGTCAAAGAGGGCTTCCTGGAAGAAATGAACTGTGAAGCCGGAGGTGGTCCATACTAAGGGATTTAGAAAGTTAGGTGTGTATCTGGGATGTTGGTTTTTTCTGGTGCTGGGGGACTGAACCTAGGGCCTCATACATGCTCAGCAAGCACTTTACCATTGAGTTACACTCCCAGCCACCTTTTTACTTTTGGAGACAGGCTTTCACTAAGCAGCCCAGGCTGGCCTTGAGCACACTCTGTAGCCTATGGCCCAGGTGATCCTCCTGTCCTGGCTGAACTGCTGTGCTGAGCTACTAGTCCTGGCCCAGGGGCACTTATGACAGTTGTTGCATCGGTGGGAAGGCAGCCAGTGAAGATGAGTGTGAATGGTCTCACCCTCCCAGGCCAAAATAGCCACTGTCACCCTTGTCGTCTGTAGGTCGGGGTTGGGTTGTCACCTTGCCTGTGGCTACAGGAAGACATCCTTTCTGTGTCTGTATCCCCAGGTAGTGGGGCTGTACCGTCTGTGTGGCTCAGCAGCAGTAAAGAAAGAGCTTCGGGATGCCTTTGAGCAGGATAGTGCAGCTGTGTGCCTCTCCGAAGATGTGTACCCTGATATCAATGTCATCACAGGTCAACATAGCCCCTCTCCCCTGCCTGCTCGTTCCCTTCCCCAATGAAACCTCCTCCCTCCTCTCTGATCTTGTTCTCACTTCTTATACCTGTCCTCTTCCCACTACTACTGCCAGCCCAGTGACCCCTCTGGTTTCAGGAGCTAGGGTGTTTTAACCAGAGGGGCCCCTCTGTCCATAGGCATCCTCAAGGATTATCTCCGGGAGCTGCCTACTCCACTCATCACTCAGCCCCTCTACCAGGTGGTGCTGGAGGCCATGGCCCAAGGACATCCAAGCAGGGCTTCCCTGGGTCCTGAGGGCACCAGAGGGCTACTCAGCTGCCTGCCAGATGTGGAAAGAGTGAGTGACCCTGCTGGGAGCATTGGGACATTTGATAAAGAGTAGCTGATAGCAGTGAAGCACTTTAGCCATGCCTGAGATGTGGTGAGCATAAGGGATCATCACATCCCAGCAAAGCTGTTATCACCTGTCAGTCCCCGGATTAGGAAACCAAGGCTCAGTTTAGTGATTTGCCCAAGGCATAGTGTTATGTGCCTCTACTCCTAGCACTTGAGTCAAAGGCAAGAAGATTTCGAGTTGGAGACCAGCCTAAGATACATAGCTACTTCCAAGGCAGCCTGGGCTGTGTAGCAAACTGAGCAAGCAGGTCTGCCAGTCTAAAGCAAGGGAAATTCCTGGCTGTGGGATCTTGAGAAAGTCCTTGAAACTGTGCTTCTGTTCATCTATAAAATAAAATTCATGCTAATATTGCCTAACATGGAGTGGGTTGGAGTTCAAACCCTTCCAGTCCAAATTTAAATTGTCCTTGGCCTTAATTTCAACAAAATATTTGTATTCAGCAAAATACATTCCTAAATACTAACACCTCCCTATGGCTATGAGAACTTGTGCCGAAGTTTCTCCACTCTAAGCCACCCCTAAGTGTCCCACAAAGTGCAAAAGGCTCAGGTTTACCCTCCTTGTGCCCCCCTCCCCCGCAACCCTCTCCACAGGCCACACTGACGCTTCTCCTGGACCACCTGCGCCTCGTTTCTTCCTTCCACACCCACAACCGCATGACCCCGCAGAACTTGGCAGTGTGCTTTGGACCAGTGTTGTTGCCAGCAAGACAGACACCGGCTCGGCCGCGGCTCCGTAGCTCAGGCCCAGGCGTCACCAGCGCTGTAGACTTCAAGCGCCATATCGAAGTCCTGCATTACCTGCTACAGTCTTGGCCAGGTGAACATCGACCATTCCTATCAGCCTCCCAGATATATTTCCCTACTAGCTAATCATGGGCTGGAATATAAGGAAGGCCAGGCCCCTTAGGGGTAAACTTGTAAGCTTGCCTCTCTGAAGGCCAATCAGGCACCTAGATGTTACTTCCCTGCGTCACATCTCATAACCCTCACTGTGAACCCCCGCAGATACCCGCCGACCATCAGAGGCCTCAGACATAGCACCTTATTTGAGACCCAAACGACAGCCGCCTCTGCACTTGCCACTGGTGGGCCCCGAAGTGGTGACTCGGCCCCGAGGTCGCGGAGGCCCTGAAAGCCCCCCAAGCAACCGCTATGCAGGCGACTGGAGTGTGTGTGGAAGGCACTTACTGCCGTTGCCGCATGGACGGGACTTCCTATCGGGGCCTGACTATGACCACGTGACAGACAGTGAGGAAGATGATGATGAGACCCGAGAGCAGACGGGCACTACTGACTTCGAAGATGAGTTTGATGCACCCTTCAACCCACACCTGAATCTCAAAGACTTTGATGCACTCATCCTGGATCTGGAGAGAGAACTCTCCAAGCAGATTAATGTGTGTCTCTGAGTCCTTGAAGCAGGTGCTGGACTCTGGCCAATAAGGAATTGCTTCCTGGTTGCTAAGGACCAGGTTCTGGTTACTGGTGACTAGATTCCAAGTTACTAAGGCAGTGCCCTGATGACCTAAAAGGAACTAACCAGAGTTGCTCAGGCTGAGCCCCTGTGCTAAGGAGTTGCCAAGGGACCAGCCTCCTATGCTAAGAATCATTCCCAGCTTCTAGTGCCATTGTTTGGGCCCTAGTTGCAAAGACCAGGCTCTTTGCATTTTAAGCACTGATGCCATAGCCTCTCTCCTGAGCACCAGGGCTTCTCTTGCTGCCAGAGACAGTTCTGCTTGCTAAGCTGGCCTCTCTTGCCTCCCCCTTTGTAGGGGAACACCAATTACTGTGAGCATCACCCTGGGGTGTTGAGACATCCCTAGTCAACCCTCTTGCTGCTGCCAACCAAACCAGTATTAGCATCAAGCACTACACTCTGTCTCTCTAAGGAGTCATGAGGTTCTTCTTAAGGGACATGGCCCCAGACTTGGCCGCCATCTGTGAAAGGGCAGCTTAGGCCTATAGCAAAACAGCTGATTTCACCCAACCCTCACTTCTAGGGAAGACCTCCAAGATGAACCTCCAACCAGCAAGTAGAGACAGAGTCCGACCCTTCCTTTCCCCAGCAGCCCTTTCCCACCCCTGAAAAACTGAGCACTTAACCCCTCCCCTTTGGAGGGACCCCACCTGAGGTATCAGGTTGGGGGCACTTTGGTACGGAAAATATTTATTGCCTCCATGCATATGTGTGTCTGTGTGAGGACTTGTGTGCACTGGCCTCTCTGGAGTGGGCATTCGGAACTCTTTCAGGGACCATAGAGTGGGATAGTATTTGCCATCCCAGGTACCCCAAAATTCCCAGAGATCAAGTGGAAGAATGAGGTCCCCTTCCAGTCTCCCATTTCTTTTCCACTACTTCGAACTTTGTGGACAATAAATAAACCAGTATACACATGTTACATGACTGAGTCCTTGGGCTCATGTGGCTAGGAGGTTTATTCAATCGTAAGCGGGAGAAAGGTGTATGGCTGAACCTGTGGAAAGAGCTGCTACCCAGGGTTGCCAAGGTGCCTCTTTGAGCTTTGATCCCTCCATTACACACTCGGAGGGTTGTAGAATTGTTGAGCCTTGTGAGACAAGCTCAGAGCAGGAAAGGATGAAAACTTGGGCCAGGCATAATCCAGGTACAGAGGCAAGCATACTAACCCATACACGGGCCCTATACAGAAATGGAGCCATCTCTGAAATCTGTCCTCCCGATCAGAATGTTGACCACAACTGCATGGCCCTCCCGGCACAGCTGCTGGCCTTCACGAAGTACCTTGACCACTTGATCCTCATTGTCCTGTGACAGTATCAATCCCTGGGCCCCCAGACCTATGGCTGCCTTGTGATAATCTGAAAGAAAATGAATCAGACAGTAGCAGAGGGTCCACCAAGGAGAGTAACAGAAACCCAACTGGACATAAAATATTCTGACCCCTCACCAGTGTAAGCCAGGCTACAGGCCACGTCACTGCCCAACCTGGACACCTGTTCCCGAGAAATCTGGGTCCAGCCTGCATCATTCCCTATCAAGGCCATCACTGGTATCTGTAGGGGGAGAAAAAAGGCCAGGCAACAGCCATCAGTCCAAAGGTCTGACCAGCCACAAGACAGGGCCTGTGGCCCACTGAGGGAAGCCCCCTCCCTCCAGCCCCCACAGCTCACCCTGAATGACATATCCCAGAACCCATATCCCATAAGCTTCCCTCAAGACAGCCCAGTCACCTTGTGTCTCACAAACGTGTCAAACTCGATGAGGCTGTAGCCAAAGGCACCATCCCCAAACAGGCACCAAACCTGGTGGTGGGGAGGGGACCCAGGGCAGTTAGGGTGGTTCACAGCCCAGAAAGCAGCAAGTCTCCCAAATCCAATACCTCACCTCGGCATCCGGCTGACACAGCTTAGCCCCAAGTGCAAACCCTGCACCAACTCCCAGAGTCCCAAAGGCTCCTAGGAAGATAGGAGCAAATTGCTGTGAAGGGTCCATGTAGTGCAAGCTGCCCCGGGTGTGGGCCTTTCCTTACCAGGATCCAGCCAGCGCAGGGGCCCTCGGGGCTGTACCAAGTAGGCGGCTGTGGCCACAAAGTCCCCACCATCAACCACAAGAAGTGTATTGTCAGGCAGAGTCTCCTCCACATGCTGTAACACTTGCACTGGGTTCAGGTGCTGAGACACAGGCATTGCAGCCTTGTCCCTGAAACAGGACACTGGAGGTCAGTAGGGCTGGTTGGCAATGACCTCCTCCACTCCTTACCCTTGCCACTCTACCCAGACAGACCGATAAGTCTGTTCCTTCTGCTGGTCAGCTTTCCGAAGCTCCTCAGCCCAATCTGAGGCCCACACCTGGCCCTGAAGGCCTTCCACCAGCTTGAGCATGAAGGAACCCACGTCTCCTAGAAAAGAAGAAAGCACAGCTACAGGGCCAGCTGCCATGCAGCAGCTTCCTCCTGCCCTTCCAGCACCAGAGGCCCAAATGTAACAGGACGCCAACAGCAGCATCTGAGAGAAAAGTGGGCCAGAGGCGTTCTCAGGACAAAGCTGGTAAAGCCCCTCCAAGAGCCTTTGAGAACTGGTGTGGGTGTCTTGGCAAGACAGAAGGCAAGACCTGATAAATGAGGTGCAGGGAAGTTGGAAACTTGGGCTGGCCTCATTATCTCCCTGCCCCTCATAACCCAGAGGCACCAAATACTGTCAAGTCTGCCTCCAAAATATGTCACTCACCAAGGAAGTCTTCCGAGCCCAAGCATATGGGCACTACTTTCATGGTGGTTTTTTATTTCATTGTTTATTTTGTGTTACTTTGTGTTTTGAGACAAGGTTTCTCTATGTAGCACTGGCTGGCCTCGAACTCTATGTAGAACAGGTTGGCCTTAAACTCAGAAATCTACCTGCCTCTGCCTCGTTAGTGGGAGGTCCGTGCCACCAAATTTACCACCCCACCCCACTCAGGTTTTTTCAGTGGGGGGCAAGATATCACACTGCAGCCCAGGCTAGCCTTAAACTCACTATTCACCAAGGATTTGGCTCAAACTCTCAGTGGTTCTCCTGATTCCATATTGGAATTACAAGTGTACACCACCATCACCGTCTGTAGTGGCACATTTTAATCCTTGCATTTGGTGGACAGAGGCAGGCACGTCTCTGTGAGTTCAAGGCCAGCCTGGTCTACACAGTGAGTTCTAAAACAGCTAGAGCTACATAGTGAGAGCCTGTTTCCAAACAAAATCTAAGTGTATACTATCACAGGTGATGCTAGAGTTCTTTTATTTTGAGATAGATCTTGCTAAGTAAGTAAGGCCTCAAATAGATAATCTGGTCTCTGTTCCCTCACCTCCCTCCCACCAAGTAGCGGGAATCACAGGCATGCAGCATCATCCCCTGATTGTCTAGCTCCTTCTATCAGTCCCTCTCTGCCTAGCCTGCCATCTTCCACCTGCTGCTCATCAACTTCTGGGAGGGATGGTCCCTAACACACAGGGTGGAATCAATTCTCTGGTTAAATCCTAAGTTCTGGTTCCCTATGCTACAAGAGAGTCTATGTCCTTAGAATAGTGGTCAGGGTATGGCATGGAAAGCGGACAAAAATCAGGAGGGTTAGAATACCAGAGAGGCTCAGGGGTCATGGGCCAGCCGAAAGCAGCAGCAGGCAGCCATACAGGAGTTGATGACATGCAAAATCCCAAACCTCCCTCTGCACCCTCTCTCCTTTCCTTCAGAAGCACTGATCAGTCTGCAAGCCAAATGTGTCTCAGGTTACCCAAGTGTCCCCTGGTGCAGGGGCCAGACCTGACATTCAGTTGAAGTTTCAACAGAGTCCAAATGAAAGAAGCCATGCACGTGGTAGGGACTCCTGGGGTCTGCTTACCCTGCACAGCCTCCTGGGGCTTCCAGAAGATGTCTGAGTTGAGCAACATATCATCCCGGTTCCGATTGACAATGATGATTTTGCTCTTGCGGTTGAGAACACGACCATAAGACAGGCGGAAATCACATACAGCTCCTGGGGTGACAGGCAGGGTGTCAGTGGGCACTACCTCACTCCTGATCCATTGTGGCACACTGAATGTAGGACAGCCCCCCTTCCTTACATCTGTACCACTTGCAGGAATCTTACAGATGTTTACATTGGGGGTGAAAAACATCCTGCAGGGGGCGATTTTCCACTCCTACTATGTGGGGTCCAGGGATCCAACTCAGGTTATCAGGCTTAGCAACAAGCATTTTTACCCACGAGGCCATCTAGCCAGCATGACTTTGCAGTTCTTGATTCTGGGCAGGCCTCTTGACTGGCTCTGATCAAGAAACCATGGCAAAAGCAACGGTGTGCCATACTGAGAGAAAAGGTCAAAAGGTCATGAGGGTTTGGGGGTAGCAGAAAATTCATTTAGCATGTACAAGGCCTTGGATTCTAATAGCCTCAACACCACAAGGGAAGGGAGGATTCCTACCGAGCCTGCTGGTGAGATGTAAGTAATTGTGAACTTATGATGAGCCGCTGGATGTGGGGTAGCATTACAGTCCTGTACAGCCTATCAATGTTTCAGTCAGTGACAGTTCATATACTCTCACTTGTGAATGACATGGCCCAGCAGTTTCCCAGCCAACCGCTAGCTTGTGTACACACACTCAAACTCCACACGAGAAAATGACTTACGGACACATTTCCCAGAATGCATTCTGTCATGAAGCAGTACACAGCTGTACAGAGCAAGAGCTGACAGGGTACGCCTGTCATGTGACTGATGGGATACAAAATGGTTTGTGTAAAAATATGTGTATGACATGGCAAGTGCCCACAGGGTTTGCTCGCTCTGGGGAAAACCAGGTCACAGCACAAAGCTGCAGTCTGAGGTGTTTGCTGGTTTGCATATTCAAGCTTGTTGGAAGGCCTTTAGAAGGGGAGGGGTGGATGCAGAGGAAGAAGTATGAGCGATCACGAAGGAAGGGTCCTGGATGTGAGGATGGACAAGGTCAGGGACGAAGGGAAGAACGGGAGGCCGAGCCCACCTGCCAGAACAACAACATCTGCTTTCTTCAGGGCAGCACTGCGGTTCTGCCGGATATGGAGAGGGTGGTTGCGGCCCAGCAGCCCCCGAGACATCCCCCCCAGGAAGCAAGGGACTCCTAGGGTCTCCACAGCAGCCCTGTGGGCAGGGAGAGTCCAAGTAGAGCAGATGTCAGTATGACCAAAGCCACTGGAACACCAGAGACCCAAGACCATTGTTCTAAGACAGGGTGGGAACTCCTCACCTAAGATTGTTGGCAGGGGTGGGGGGCAGCAAAGCCTGGCTCCCCAGCACCAGCAGGGGTCTCTTGGCCCGGCTCAGGATCTCCACACAGCGCTGGACCTGGGGTGACAGGTAGTGATCAAAGGGCCATCCCACAATCTGGCAAGACAGCTAACAAGTCATAGCACATGCCTGGAAAGCCTGAACCGAGTCCCCAGAGCTTATGTCAAGGCAGAAAGAGAGAATCAATTCCACACAGTTACATTCTGACCTCCACATGCAAGTACTGGTATAAACGCAACACAGAAACACACAAACATTTTTTTAAAATGTAAAGGGCCATCTTGGGGTTCCCACGAGCCCACAAGATTGAGGCCCAGCACTGGCCAAGAAAGAAGATCTGCCAAGGCCTTGCCAAGTGGGAGTCCTAGGCCAGGTAAGAGAGTTGATTCACCTGTTGGGGAGATGCCTGGGGAATGTCCAGGGGCAGAGGTCCCTCAGGACGAGGCTCCCAAGCGCCAACAAAGAGGTTGTTCAGGCAGTTCTGTAAGTACCTGTGAGAACAGGGAGGAATCAATTACTAAAGTTAATACAGGATTCTGGAGGCTGAGGAAAGCCAAGGGACCAGGGAAGGAATCAGGAACGAAAATCATGACACAGGGACACTAAATGGCTAAGTCACCAGGTGCTTATTACTCCTTTCAGATAACCACCCTAATCTGACACAGCCCCCAGACATAAAACACGAGCAGAGAATGTCTGCACAGAAACTGGACCGGGTGGGTTAGACCCTGCCCCTACAGTGTCCCAGCCATGCGACTTTACCATTTTGAGCTTCCTCCTCTGCAAACTGGGAAAGTTCCCATAGCTACCCTCTCAGGTTATGAGGCATGCTGTGGTCTGGGAATGTGGCTCAGTGTTTAAGCCCTTGCCTGGTGTATATGAAGCCTTAGCTTCCACCTCCAACACCACCAGAAGGGAAGGAGGCAAATGCTCTGTCCATAGGAGTAATTAATGTCACCCATTCACTCTTGCAGTGTCTCTCTGTCTCCCCACTCACTGGGCCCCAGGCCTCAAGTTTCTAAGACCCTGTGACACAAAAAGAAATCCTGCCCAGGCCTTGCCCTCAAGGAACACGACGTCTCATTAAAGACAGACACAAGTGTCAACAAGAAACAGACGGGGCACAGAGCTAAAGCCTGTCTTGTCTGTTTGAGTCAAGGCTGCAAGGAACTAAGATGAGGCCAAGAACATGGGAAGCCACAGGGACATGGTTTAAAAAGGAAAGACCATCCGGCACCAGAAATACTGAGCCAAGAGGACTGACCCCAACTGTGAGCCAGCATGGACTCCAAAACTAACTCCTATCAATAAAACCAATAAAAATATATAAAGGGGAGGCAGGAAGACAGCCAGCCTTCCAAGTGATGCTGAGAGAAAGGACAGGGAGAGAAGAGGACCAGATGAATGGAGGCCAGGGAGCCTTAAGAACAAGACTTCCGACAGGCCTGGAGCACCTGTTGGTGATCCCAGCATTTCAGAGGCTGAGAGAGGAAGATTTTCAAATTTCTGAACAGCCTGGGCCACACAGAGTTCTGGGCCAGAATAAGTTACAGACCAAAATCACTTTAGCTTGATCTGGTCCTCAGAACAATTTTCACAAACCAGTGCACAGGAACCTGAATATCTTGTCCACTGATGACATCCAATGCCTATCTTGCTATCTTGCGCAGAGATCTGGTCCACTAAATATCTGGGAGGGGAGGGGCAAGAACAAGCAAAGGGAGAAGATGGAGAAGCTCAGGAGTGTGGAGGTGGCAGACGTGGAGAAAAAGGAGAAAGAAAGGAGGTAGGAAAACCTCTCAACCTCTGTGCCTTGCCTTCCCAAACCTACTAAGTACCCTCCTGCCTCGGGACCTTTACACATGCATTGCTTTTACATGGAATGCTCTCCCCAGAGCTGGCTCCTCAGAGTTCACATGTACTCATATGAGAAAGGAAGGAGGGTGTGTATGGGGAGAAGACTGAGAAAGAGGTGTGTAGAGGAATGGTAGTTCTCACCAGAAGACCACTCGACCCATGAGGCCCTTGGGCGGCTTGGCTGGCACCATCTCCTTCTCCACCATGAAGTAGGGATACAGCACATCCAGAGGCAGCTCCACAAACACCGGACCTGCAGGGGACAGGAAGACTCCGAGCCTATGGTGCCTGCTGTTGTAACCCCTGAACCCCAGGGCCTTATTGCTATCCAGCTCCCTCCTCCACCTACCTGGGGTGCCTGACTGGGCAGCAGCCATTGCGGCCCTCAGGGTAGGTACGATGTCTCGTACCCTTCTCACAGAGGCACAAAACTTGCAAAGTGGTCTGAACAGAGACATCTGATCAATGGCCTGGAGTGCTCCCCGTTTCTGGCAGAGAAGGGGTGGGATGGTTATCAGGTAAGCTCAGGAAGCTTTTCCTGGGGACCCTGACCACGCTTAAGGACACAGCCCGCTCCTCTTACTACACACCTGCAGCAGGGTGCTGGCAGCCCCACCCAGAAGCAGGACCGGAGACTGGGCCACCTGAGCATTCTTCACTGCGGTCACTGTGTTGGTAAGGCCAGGACCAGCTGTCACTGCTGCCACGCCCACTGTCCCTGGAAGACAGTGCTGATGACAACCATGCCACCCAGCCAGCCATCATCCTACCCCCACACCTCTGCCTCTCCTGTACAGGTTCCATGTCACTGTCCCGCCAGCCCCCGGCCCTCCATATGCTATCCTTACCAGTCAGGCGGGCCACAGCATCAGCAGCAAAGACAGCAGTGACCTCATGGCGTGTGTCTACCACACGGATGCCCAGCTTCTCGCAGGCTACCAGCAGTGGGGAAATGTGCCCACCAACCAGTGTGAAGACAAAACGCACGCCATGGGCCTTGAGCACAGCTGCCACACTCTCCCCACCATGCCGAATGCTTGTCCTGTCCACCTGAGCCAGAGGAGATGAGGAAAAAGACAGTAGCAGGCCAGCCCAGGAGTAGAGGGAGAGGACAGAAGAATACAGATATTGGTTAGGGACATACCACACTATAGCAAATAGTCAGGGTATGCTGTCTTAGCAAATCTTACTGTTCTTTTTTCCCACAGCTAAGGACACCAAGACTTTCCCAAGTGATAGAGTCCAAAAGAACCCCGTTCTTTTTGCAGCAGCACTGAGGACTGAACCCAAGGTACAGACCATGTTAAATCACTCTACCACTGAGCTGCCCCATGAGCCTTTTTACGTTTTAAAGGTCTCACTACGCTCCCCAGAATGGCTTTGAACCCCTGTGTTTGCCTAGGCTGAGTTTGAACCTGTGGTCATCTTTTCTCAGCCTACCAAGTCACAGGCTAAGATAGGGGCTATGTTCTTACGTGGCTTAGTAGATTACATCGCCTGCTCCAGAGATACTCAACCAGTGGGGAGAAAATGAGGGCAAATCTACAGAACCCAGGGGAGCTTGGCAAGAGGCCAAAGGCCCCTGGCTTGGCCTCATGCCTGCTTTCTGGTATCCCTGCAGGGCCTGGCACCTGGAGTGATAATTCCAGCCTATTGCCTCCCTCTCACTCTGCTCATGAGCCTCGTGTCCAGCTGACCCGCTGCCAGCTGCCACATGCCTAGCACGGAAGTGCCTCCTGGCACAGACTGCCCTGAGCATCCAAGCCTCAGTAACGTGTAGCTTCTAACCGCCACACACACACACCTCAAGGTCACTGACACAGCTCCACTAGAAGAAAAAGGACTGGGTAGGGAGCGAAAATTTCTCACAATGGAACAAGTGATTTAGAATATGACGTGTGGGGTCAGCTCTTTCCAAACCTGTCATCTAGAGCAAATACTAAACTTTTCTGTGGATCGGTTTCCTCTTGTGGGCACAAGGACAGAAATGATAGCACCTATTTCGATGGTAAGAGATATGTTAAGAGAGTCCCTCCCTCAGAAAAGCTTTGAACCCCTTGTGTAGCCTAGTATCAGAGCCCAGTCCCTCCCCTGCCTGCCTTCCGCCCACCAATCCCACTATGTTTAAAAAGCCTGCTCTGTTAAAATGACTCAGGCCCCTGGGTATGGAGGCAGGCAGAGTGTGTGCAATCCAGAGAGCTTCCCCATTATCTCGAACAAGATACAAAGTCCTGAGCCCATCTACAGTTTGGCAAAGGGACAAAGCTCTGTAAAGAATCTCCCAACCACTCTGAACTAGTCGAGACTCGCTTTACCCACCAGCACAGTGGATGAGCTGGAGGAGCGCCTTCAGGCCCCTCCTCCTAACCCGTAGCCCTCCTCTCCTCCTGCCATAAGCACCTTGTGCATCAGCTGATAGAAGAGACCCAGTCTGTGAGCGGTGCCCAGCACAGCAGCCACCAGTGTCCCAAACGCCAGGAGCAGGAA
>LOEQ01003957.1:43824-58129 GCA_001685075.1 Bramus lutescens
GGCGGGATCAGGTCTGCGAGGCATGCACAGGCAGGAGAATATGGCAGAGTCCCACTGCCGTACACAGACATATTTCCAGCCTGTTCACTGAGCTGCATGGCAGATTTAGCTTTTACTCAGATAAAAAAGGGTTGATATGCTGCACAGAGCTACCCAGAGTTGAGGTGGTGAGGACGGCTCCCACCCAGCAGTCCCAGAGCTGGCAGCAATGGGACTTGAAAGACAGAGAGAGGTGGAGCCAGCATCCAGGGCTGGGGCAACCACCCTGCTTACCATTTTAAAGTGCTCCTGGTCAGAAAAGAATTAACGATAGGCAATAAAGATTCAGAGAAACATAAACCACTGAATGGGTCACAGTGTGCTTAAAAAAATGTATATAGGCTTGAGAGAGAAAAAAAGAGTATAAAAAATAAAACAAAATCTTTAAAGAGACAGAGTATAGTCATTGATTAAAGGAATAAAAATAATGAAATAAATATTAAAAAGTAATAGAGTAAAAACAAATAAGCCACGTAAAGATGGAATATACCCAGAGAGTCTGGATTGTGTGTATGATTATGTTTTCTTTGAATTTTTTGACTGTTGAATAAGCTAAGTTCAGAGAGACACAGGGATGGTTCGGTATACAAAAATATATAAATATGATCTGCCATATAGACAAACTGAAAGACAAAAAAACGCATGATTTTCTCATTATGTGAAGGAAAGGCCTTTGACAAAATCCAACACCCCTTCATGATAGGAGTCCAGGAGAGAGCAGGGATACATGGGACATACCTCAATATAATAAAGAATGTTTACAGGAAGCCCATAGCCAACATCAGCTTAAATGGAGAGAAACTCAAAATAATTCCACTAAAATCAGGAACGAGACAAGGTGGTCCACTCTCTCCATATCTATTCAGCATAATACTAACAGAAGGAAATCAAGGGGTTTCAAATTGGAAAGTAGTGAAAGTGTCTTTATTTGCAGATGATATGATAGTATACATAAGTAAAATTCAACTGGAGAACAAACTCCTACAGCTGATAAACACTTTCAGCAAAAAAGCTGTATACAAAATTAATTCACAAAAATCAATAGCCCTCCTATATAAAAATTACAAATGAGCTGAGCAACAATGAGGACCCTAAGAGAAACATAAATGGATTTAACCTACATGGGAAGCAGAAAAAGACAAGATCTCCTGAGTAAATTGGGAGCTTGGGGACCTTGGGAGAGGGTAGAAGGGGAGGGGAGAGGAAGGGAGGGGAGATGAAAAAATATATACAGCTCAATAAAAATAATTATAAAAATTAAAAAAATAGACCTGTCTTCATATTTCTTCAGAACGCCCTCCCTCACCTGTGGAGATTTGTAAAGATCCAACAATTTCCCCAGTGTTCAGACACTGGCCATGTTGTTCCTATGGGCACAGCTACTGACTTGCTCTCTCTTGAACATCTGTAATTAGGGATACCAGCGTTCTGTCCTGTGAGCCAGGAAAAGGAATTTATCAGAGTGTTCCTTTCACTGGATGGGGCATTATGGACCTCAAATTCCAGAGGTGTGTTGGTAAAAGATGGGAACTCCTCAATGGCAAATATGATGGACAAAACAAATTGGCAGCTCCTTACCTTAAACCTGTGTAGAAGGTAGAACAGCATTCAGGGGAGACTAATACCAAAGTGAAAATTTACTGTGGTGGCTTCTATAGTTTGAGTGGTAGTTTTTCTAAAAATTCAAATTTTACTATCATCCTATAAATATTAATGACAATTAAAATGGGAGTGTTCTATAATTAGGTATACCCATAAATTCATAGAGGTAAGCAAATATTTAAATATATTACAGTATGAATACAATTCATACTGAGTTACAAATTCATCATTTCTGGCTTGATAATAAATTAAATTATTCAGACAGACCACACTATCCTCTTGTGCACTTTGGACTTGCCCTTCCCTGAAGCTCAAGTAACTGTTCTTGGCAGGTGTGGAGTTGCTGCTGTACAGTCTGAAGAGAGACTTGGGCTGGTGCACAGCGGTGCCTGAGCCGTCGGGCTGGAGAGCAGAGAAGGAACAGGGACATCATCTGCTGTCAAGTAGAACAGTCTCCTTCCCCCCTGAAAGGTGGACAGCTACAGAAAAGTTGAATCTTCCTTCAGAATATCCCACCATTGATGGCAGCAAGATGTGGTGAGTTCTGACCTTTCCCCACTCACACTGACTACCCTGAAAACAAAATAACGGACTGGAGAATGCTACAGAATTTGGATTTCTTATCTGAGTAAGTTCTTTTTCTTATTTTTCACTGTTCCAAATTCAGGATTCCTGTGCTGTAGGGAAAGTGTGTGTGCAAGCAACACACTATCGATCACACTATGACTTTCTCTAACTTCGGTCTCTGAATTACAGTGTATTAACACTATTTGGTTCCTCTGATACAATTTGTCTTTATTATCCTTTTGAAACACAGCATTTTATTATTTTTAAATTATCTTATGAAGGATGGGACTTGTTTAAAGCATTGTTCTGCAAATTTAGGCTTAATGATTCTCTTCAACATCTCCTGCCTCCCCGTGTATCGCTGCATCCTTATTCCACAGAACTTCTCATTTCTTTTCCATATTCCTTGTGTTTTATCATCCACTCTCATTCTCTATGGCATCTCATGCAACCCCGTGAGCCCCTTCCTTGCCTCCTGGCCACTACTCACTACCAACACTTCTACCACACATGCACATATTCAATACTCAGAAGCTAGGATCTGTGAGCGAGAGAAAACATTTAGAAATTGTTTTTCTGAGCCTTCATTAACCTCATTTTCCTCTCATTTTCATAATGCCATTTCTCTTGGCACTGAATACAATTCCTGTGTGTATAAAACTACATTTTCGTGAGCCATTCATCACTTGGGGGTAATTTCAACTGATTACTTTTTCTTACTCTCGTGCCCATGTCAACAGCCCATATTCACTCAGGGCTTTCTCTGCTCTCCACAAACCTCCACCCACTTCTCCCTCATCCTCTGACAGTTACAGTCATTCTAGCCCCTATTCTGTTCTCCTAGCTACTCTGACTGGGCTGGGATAGAATTTGAAAAGATTACTTTGCAATTTCTTGACAGCTAAGGATGTTCTACACTTTTTCAACAATACACACCATTGGTATTTGTTCTTTTGAGACCTTTGAGACCTTTTCATTAGCTTAACAGTTGAGTAATTTGGTTGTCCAGTGTTTAATTTTTAACTCATTATGTAGCCAGGATATTACCTCTTTTCCTAGTATGCAGTAGGAGGTTTGTTACCCATTTTGTAGTTTGTTGTTCATTGATATTTTTCCTTGGTGGGTCAAAGCTTCTTAATTTCATGTAATCTCATCAATTCTTCCTATTATGTCCTGAGATATTGGTCTCCTCTACAAAAACCCTTGCCTGTGCTGACATAATAAGTGTCTCCTCCTTAACTATTTCAAACTGTTCAGTCTTCCATGAAAACCCTTAATCCATTACAAATTGGCTTTTTGCGGGGTAATTGAGAGGGCTTGGGTTGCAGTCTGTGCAAGTTGCCTCCTGTTTTCTCCAGAACCATTTATCTTACAAATGTGTCTTGTTTGCTTTTGGTGCATGTGTTAAGATCTAATGACCATCCCAGTGCAGCTTCATTTATGGGCCTTGCATCTAACTTCCTCATTCCAAGCAGTAACTATGGTTTCCTAGTTCAAATGGAATCAATCAAGCATTGTGACGACCACAGCTTTGTCCTTATAGCTGAGGATTATTCATGTTCTTCAAGGTTTTATTTATGAGTCACCGTGTGACTCTCAGGATTATTACTGTGAAGAATTTGATTGGAATTCTCCTAGAGGACACACTGAATCATTAGATGGCTCTTTATCAATATTAATTCTAAGGATGTGGGTCTTCTGATACCGTCTTTGATTCTTTATACATCCAACTATGGGAGTCTTTCCCCTCATTGTTTGGGTCACTCCCTAGATCCTGTGTCCTTTTTAAGCTACCGAGCAGATCTTTGCCAATCCACTCTTGTTCTTTCTTATTGTTCACAGCCCACACAGAGGATGTAAAGTTGTCTGGCATTCCACCACACATGACAGGGACTTGCCTTTGCTTCAGTCTCTCACAAATCACCTGAGTTCATCACCTCATTTGTCTCTTTGTCTGTCATTCCCCTTTCTATTTTTCCTGTGTTTGTTTAACCACTTAGGACTTGTTTCTTTAAATGGAGAGCAGGAGCTAAAATAATGGAAAAAAGCTAATCCCCATGTATATTTGTCTAAGGAAACTTGACAATATGGATGTTCTGTTACTATTTCTACACTAGAAGAAAGACATCAGTCTGGCTTTCCTTGCATATACTAGTTCCCAGTCATAGGGCTGTGGTGGTGATGGAGTTATGTATATTTGTGCATGGATGTACAATTCTTACAAGCTAGGTAATTCAAAAGCAAATCTCATGAACTAAGGAAAGAACTTACCCATCAAAGGTAGTAATACTGAGAAGCCCAGGCCCCCAGAGATTCAGTGAATCTGTAGCCCTAGCACAACCCTTGAACAGCCTGGCTCTGGGTTCAGAGGCAGGGAAAAAAACACACCCTGAAAATGGGGCAAGAGCAAGATCAAAAAAAGAATTTTCCCTAAACCTAGAGCCGTAGAAAAGTCCCCAGACCCTGAAACCAGGAGAATGCACTAAGATCCTAGATTCAGAGCATTCCAAAGATAGTACTCAGGTCCGAAAATTAGTCAAAAACGTAAAAAGAACCAAAGAAAGAAACACAGTTTGATCCCAGAATCAGAGTGGTCTCTGCCCCGACACAAAACCAGCCAATTCCTGAGTAAGGAAAATGGACGAATCACTGAGCCCCTAGAGGGTTGGACTTCCCCTCAGGCCTGGAAATCCCCTTACCTCACCCCACTCGGGGGTAGCCAATCAGATGCCCCTTCATTTTGCTATTCAAGATCTCTCTCCTACATTGTTCCAGTTGCTGCCATCATAGCTGCTACTGCTTCAGACAGACGGACCTGAGTTAACTCACAATAAAGACTCTTTGCTTTTGCGTCTTGTGGTGATGTTTTGGGGATTCAGACTTTGGGCATAACAATATAATATTGATTTCAGTTCACGAAATTCATTTACCATAAAAATAACAGCATGAAGAAATAACTAAGAAGGAAGGTGTCTCTGTGTTTTGCAGTTTCAGCACCAGCAAGGAGGGCCTTTTTCATTCCTCAACATTGTCTGAAACCTCTTTGGTCATGATCCTTCTTGGTAGCTCACTTCTCAGTGGCTCCTTGAAAGCCTTGAGTTTCAATAAACACCTCCAGATAAAATCTCAACACATGGTCTTCTGGCTCCTACTATACCTTCATGATGTCTTTGTTCCAATACCACTGTGCTGGAGAGTATTATGTCAACTTGACACAAGCTATTGTCATCTGAGAAGGGGGACCTTCTATTAAGAAAATGTTCCACCGAGAGGTGGTGGGACATGCCTTTTCTTTAATCCCAGCACTTGGGAGGCAGAGGCAGGCAGATCTCTGTGAATGTGAGGCCAGCTTGGTCTACTGAGTGAGTTCTAGAACAGTCAGGAGTATACAGAGAAACCCTGTCTCAAAAAGGGGGGGGGTTGTGGTGCTGTTGGTGAGTTGTTGACAGAGAAAATGCTGTCTCCAAAAATAAAAACAAAACTTTCTCGTAAGATGGGCTGTAGGCAAGCCTGTAAGGCATTTTCTTAATTGGAGGTGATGGAGGAGAATCCAGCCTATTATGTGTGGTGCTATCCCTGGGCTAGTGGCCCTGGGTTCTATAAGAAAACAGACTGAGCAAGCTATAGGGATCAAGCCAATAAGTAGCACCCTTCCATGGCCTCTGCATCAGCTCCTGCCTCAGGTTCCTGCCCTGTTTGAGTTCCTGTTGACTACAATGTAGAAGTGTAAGCCAAATAAACCCTTTCCTCCACAACTGAAGAGCTGCAGGGCCAGGTGGGACAAAAACTTCCATCTACAAGTTTTTGTTTTATATTATTATATTTTATTATTATCATTTAGAAACCTGGTTGTTCTCTAATGAAAGACAGAAAAGGAGTGGATCTACGTGGGGAGGGGAGGGGAGGAGGAACTGGGAGACATACAGAGAGGGGAAACTTTAATCAGTATGTATCATATGATAAAAAAATCTATTTTCAATAAAGGAGAAAAATTGAAGATTAAAAGGGGCATGCTACAACAGATTCCAATGAAATCCAGAAGATTCCTAGGGAATACGTGGATGGCTTAAATTTTTAAAAAAAAAAAAACTGGAAAATCTATAAGAAACAGGCAAATCCCAGGAAACATATGACCTCCCAAAATTAAATCAAGAGTATTTAAACAATGTCAATAGATCCATAGCAAGTCATGATATTGAAGTTGTAGTAAAAATAAATAAATAAAATCAAGTTCCTGTAGAATAGAGAGGGAGGAATGCCACCAAAGTCATTGTAGAAAACCAGCATTACCCAATAACAAAACCAGATATGGTATAAAAGGAAAAAACTATAGGGTTGGAGAGATGGTACAGTGGCTAAGAGAGCCTCCAGCTCTTCCAGGGGACCTGAGGTGAGTTCCTAGCACCCATGTCAGAAAGTTCACAACCATCTGAACTCTAGTTCTCTTCTTGCCTTCATGTATGTGCACACATGTGGCATACATTCACACACGCATACACATACACCTACACACACACACACACATACACACACACATTACTGGGTGTGGTGGCAAATGCCTTTATTTCCAATAGTTGGAAGGCAGAGGCAGGTGAACCTGTGAGTTCAAGGCCAGCCAGGGCTACAATGTGAGACCCTGTGTGGTAGTTTAAATGTAATTGGCCCCCATACTCTCATAGGGAATGACACTATGACACTATTAGGAGGTGTGGCTTTGTTGGAGTGGGTATGGCATTGTTGGAGGAAATATGTCACTCTGTGGGTGGGTTTTGAGGTTTCCTATGTTCAGGATGCTGCCTAGTGTCTCAGTTGACTTTCTGTTGCCTGCAAGATGTAGGAATCTCAGTTCCAGCACTTCGTCCGCCTGCACACTGCCAAGGTCCCTACCATGATGGTAATGGACTAAACTTCTGAAATGTAAGTCACCCCAATTAAATGTTTTCCTTATAAGAATTGCTGTAGTCATGATGTCTTTTCACAGCAATAAAACCCTAAGACACCCTGTATCAAGTATATATTTTCACCAATCTCTCTCCCACCCATCCACCCCCCCCTCTCACACACACACAAATGTCAAATTCTTGCAAACCAGACTCAAGAACAAGTTAAAATCATACAAGTGTATGATAAACCCAATGACCAAGTCAGTGAACTTCAAAGGATAGTTCGATGTACACAAATCAGTAACTGTAATATACTATATAAACAGGCTTAAAGATAGATATCCCTTGACCATCTCAGTAAAGAACTTTAATAAAATTCAACACCCCTTCATGATAAAATCCCCAAAGAAACTTAGTAAGGAGAACAAATCTCAACATAAGAAAGTCTACATATAACAACCTATAGCCAAGATTATAGTAAATGGGGGAACATTGAAAGTGTTTCATCTCAAATCGGAAATGAGATAGGGAGCCCATTCTCTCCACTTTCATTCAATGTAATACTTAAGATCTTAGCTAGAGGAATAAGACGAGAAAGAAATAAAAGGGATGCAAACTGGAAAGGCAAAAAGTCTGAGTATCCTGTTTGTAGACAATATAATCTAGCCCTTAAAAGACATAAGGAGTCCATCAGAAAACTCATATCTGGTTGACATTTAGAGATAAGTAGCATAATACAAGACCATAATGTTTCTATATTTTAAAAACAACTTTGCTAAGAAAATAATCTGGTAAAGAAACCATTTTCAGTCATTCACAAATAGTTTCAAAAACACCCAGGAAAACCAAGTTGTGGTGGCACATATCTTTAATCCTAGCACTTAGGAGGCAGAGACAGGCAGATCTCAGTGAGTTCAAGGCCAGCCTAGTCTACAAAGCGAGTTCCAGGACAGCCAGGACTACACAGAGAAACCCTGTCTTGAAAACCACCTCCCCCCCCAAAAAAAAATTACCAAAAAACCTAGAAGCCGGGTGTAGTGGTGCATGCCTTTAATCCCAGTAAGTAAAACCCTGTAACAAAACAAACAAACCAAAACCTGGTAATAAGCATAACCAAGGAAGTAAAAGACCTTTACAATGAAAACTTCAAGACAGTGAAGAAAACATCCGGAGATGGCACCAAAATACAGAAACTCTCCCATGCTTATGGACTGGCAGAATTGGTACCATGAAAAGACATGTATTGACTACTGCAATCTACAAAGTCAACACAATTCCCATCAAAATTCCAAACACATTCTTTACAGACCTAGAAGAAAATCCTTAAGTTCATATGGGAACATGAAAGATCCCAAATAGACAGAGAAAGACAATGCTGGAGGTACTATGATACCTGATCCTAAATTATACTAAAGAGCCTTATTGACAAAACAGCATGGTATTGACAGAAAGCAAGCATGCAGAGCAGTAGGACAGAAAAGAGAACCCAGAAAGAAGCCCACACAAATACACCTAAGTCTGACAAAGCTGTCACCTGAAAAAGATGTTATTAAATGGTGCTGGGCTGGGCATGGTGGCACACGTCTTTAGTCACAGCGGTCGGAGGCAAAGGCAATAGGATCTCTGTGAGTTTGAGGCCAACCTGATCTACACAGCAAGTTCCAGCATAGCCAAGCTACATAGTGAGACCCTGTCCCAAAACAAAAATAAATAAATTAAATTAAATAAATGGCACCTGGAAGACTGGATATCCCTCTGTCAAAGGATAAAACTAGATCCATGTTTCTTAACTTTCACAATTAAAAATGTATCAAAAATCTCCAAGACCTGAGCCTCTAAGTATGAAACTTAAAAACTGCCAGGGTCCTTCCCCAAAGCAATAGGTCTTACCCTCTCTGAGAAGAGGATCGGGAGATGGAGTAGAGGAGTGGATGGAGGGAATGGGAGGAGGAGAAGGAGTCGGAACTGGGATTAGTATGTAAAATGAAAAAAAGATAGTTTGTTTTCTATTAGAAAGAAAAGAAAAGAAATTTTTAAAAAACGCTGCCAGGGAAAAACACTTTCAGATATTATAGGCATAAGCAAGGACTTTCTAAAAAGGATGCCAATGGCACAGGACTTGATCCCCAAAATTAACAACTGTGATTACACAAAATTAAAAAGCTTCTGCACACTGGGCAGTGGTGGCACACGCTTTTAATCCCAGCACTCGGGAGGCAGAGGCAGGAGGATCTCTATGAGTTCGAGGCCAGCCAGGTCTACAGAGCGAGTTCCAGGACAGGCTCCAAAGTTACACAGAGAAACTCTGTCTCTAATAATAATAACAGTAATAATAAAAGACTAAAGCTTCTGCAGAGCAAAGGCAACTGCACCAGAGCAAAGAGACAGTCACAGAATGGAAAGGATTCGCCAGCCCTGCATTAGATGGTGAGTTCATACTGGAACACATAAAGAACTGCAAGATTCAGGCAGGCAGAATTGCTCAGTGGGAAAAAGAATGTGCTGCCAAGCTGGGTGGTCTTGATCCCTGGGACCCACATAATAGAAGAAGAGAACCAACTCCCAATAGCTGTCCCTTGGCCTGCACAAAGGCTTCATGGCACATGCGTTCCTACACACAGGCACATATACACTGAATAAATCCATTTTGCTTAAATTTTTTTACGAATTGAAAAATTAAGCACCAGAAAATTATATAATCAGTAAATGGGCAAATGAGCAGAATTGACAGTCCTCAGAAAGGGTAATAGAAATGCTCAATAAGTATTTGAGAATGAGTTCAGCATTCTTAACCATCGGGAAAATGTGAAGTTAATACTGCTTTGAAACGCCATTTTACCCTAATCAGAACATCTGTCACCAAGAAAACCACTGACACAAATACTGTCTAGGATGTGGGTGAAAGAGGAATTCTCAACAGTGGTGGTGGGAACTGAATCTAGGGTAGCCACCATAGACATCCATATACAGGTTTCCCAGCTATAGCATCCCCGGCATAAACCTGGAGGACTCTAGATCAACATAGCACAAAGATTACTTGCACATCCATGTTTATTGCTGTTTTATTTACATTAGCCAGGAAATCAAACCAGACTAAATGTTCACTAACTGATGAATGGATAAAGAAAACCAGTATACCTACATAATGGAATTTTATTCAGCCATAAGGAAAAATTAAATCACTTACAGAAAAAAATGTATGGAACTTGAGATCATTATGTTAAATGAAGTAAGCCAGTCAGAAAGGTGACTGCAGGGCTAGAGAGATGGCTTAGCGGTCAAGAGCACTGGGTGCTCTTCCAGAGGACCTGAGTTCCAGCACCCACAGGACAGCTCACAACTATCTGTAACTCCAGATCCAGGAAACCCAGCGCAACTCTTCCAGCCTCTGTGGGTACCAGACACACACACTTGATGCACAGACATGCCTGCAGGCATAAGAACCATACACATTTTTAAAATAATGATTTTAATGAACGTTTTAAGAAAGTCATGTATCATATGCTTTCTTTCATGTGTGGACCCTAAGTTTAAATTGATATATGTGTACATATGGATGTGGTGGGTGCTATCATGAAATTAGAAATGGGACCAGGAGATGGGAGAAAGAGATCTCACTTTTAAGTATGTATGTGCGTGTGAGAGACCACAGAGGCCAGAAGAGGGTGTCAAGTCTTCCGAAACTGGAGTTAAAGGATCCAGTTGTAAAGGTTTCAATGGTAAGCCAATTGAAGAAGACACTGCTGCCTGGTTTAGGTGCTAGGAACGGAACTCTGGAAGTGTAGCGAGTGCTCTTAACTGCTGAGGGTCAGAAAAAATGGAGCGCACATGATATGAAAGCAGAAGGGGGCGCTCTTTGGAGGAGAAAGGGGAGGAGCAATATTGGGTTAAGGAACTGCGGTGACAGTGGGGGAGGAGGATGAGGGCTGAACAAAGTCTGCCAAGACAAACGTATGAAAAGGCTATTAAGAAATCCACTATTGAGCTGGAGAGATGGCTCAGCCATTAAAGCACTGACTTTTCTTCTAGAGGACCCAGGTTCAATTCCTAGCACCCACAAAACAGTGCACAACTGCTCGTAACTCCAAAATCTGACACCCTCACACAGACCTATATGCAGGCAAAACACCAATCCATATAAAATAAAAATAAATATTTTTTTAAAAAAAACATTATTTTGTATGCTAACTGTATTTTTAATTTAAAAAATACTTTTTAAAAGCCGGGTGGTGGTACACATCTTTAATCCCAGCACTCAGGAGGCAGAGGCAGGCAGATAGATCTCTGTGAGTTTGAGGCCAGCCTGGTCTGCAGAGTGAGTTCTAGGACAGCCAGGGCTCCACAGAGAAGTCCTGTCTTGAAAAACAAACAAACACAAAACAAAATAAAAGGTATTTTTAAAACCTGCATTTAAGTGTGTGATTCTGACCAAAAAGTAATGTTGGGCAGCTGGGAGAAAAAGAGCAAGAAACACCAGGGCCTGTGTGTGCTAGGCATGCGTTCCCACAGAGCTCCACCTCTGGTCTCCAGTCTGCACCCCCTCTCCTGGTCAAAACCTTCTTTCTGTGGATACTGGGACGGGGTGGGAACGAAAGTGACGTGCATGGAGTTTTCATATATGAAGTTCTCAAAATAAAATTTAAAAACCCACAGACTATTCCTTTAGAAATTGCTATATGTTTGGGGAGGGGAGTGGTACGGCACACTAACATTAGACAGAGGAGGATCTTAAAAGAGAAAGAATATAGTCAAAACATACGGCATGAAAAAAATTAAGAAACTACAGATTTAATTTTTAAAACTTTAAAAAGAAGAAAAAACTGCTCTCTGCCCATCCTTGGCGCCCTCCACTGGTGAGCACTAGGCACTGCGGACCACATTGAACCATGTCAAGTCAAGGAAACCAGGAAAAAGAAAAGGCATCCTTTATTGTGGTTAGATTATCTCAGGCACTGATCGACAACAAAGGTTACTTCACCTGGCATGGGATTGCCTTCTGTTTTCCTGGAAATAGAGTTCAAGGAAAACGTGTTCACGAAAACATAGGATATCGTGAACAATGCAAAGCAAGGTCTTATTTTTTTTTAATATACTTGTATTAATTATTAGAGAAGTTCACGCACGAATACAAGTTCTTATTTAAATACTCCACAGCCCCGCGCCAGGCTCTTCCTCAGGGCCACCCTCACCTCCTTGTTCCTCAGGGTGTAGACCACAGGGTTCAGCAACGGAGTCACCACCGTGTAGAACACCGCCACAAGGCGGTCTTGGGAGGGGTTGGCCCCAGAGTCTGGCCGCAGGTAGATGATGGAGGCACAGCCAAAATGCACGATGACCACCGTGAGGTGGGCCGCGCAGGTGGAGAAGGCTTTGCGCCGGCCTGCGGCCGAAGGGATCCTCACGATGGCTGCCACGATGAAGGCGTAGGAGAGGAGGATGAGGAGGAAAGAGAACAGCACCACGAGAATGCTCAGAAAGAAGATGCCGAGGGCCTTGTGCGTGCTCTCTGCACAGCTGAGCTTCAGCACAGGTGCAATGTCACAGAAGAAGTGTTCCACACGGCCCATGCCGCAGAAAGGCGAGGAGAAGATCATGCAGGTTTCAACCACGGCCACCGAGAAACCACAGCAGAAAACCAAGGCTCCCAGACATAGGCAAACGGTGGGTCTCATGATCACAGAGTAGCGCAAGGGATGACAGATGGCCACATACCTGTCGTAACCCATTAGCGTGAGGAGGAAACAGTGGCTGCATCCCAAGCCCAGGAAGAAGAACATCTGGGCCCGACAGCCCGCGATGGAGATGGCCTGGCTCTCCATCAGCAGATGGACTAGCATATTGGGGATGGTGACCAGTGTGTAGCAGGTCTCAGAGAGGGAGAGCACAGCCAGGAAGAGATACATGGGAGTGTGGAGGGTGCGATCTACCTGGATGATGGTGATGATGGTGGCATTGCCACTGAGTGTGACCAGGTAGGTGAGGAGGAACAAGGGGAAGAGAGTGGGCCTCAGTTCTGGGAGGTTGGAGAATCCCACCAGCACGAACTCCGTCACCAGTTGGGTCCCATTGTCCCGCTGCTTCTCAGGAGCCTGGGAGGAGATAGGATCACTGGGACAATGCAGGTCACAAGGCTTGACTAGGCCTCAGGTGGGCGTAGGAGAATCATCACTGATGTGCAGACAGGACAGAGGGACTCAGAAATGATCAGTTATTACCCAGTCAGCAAGGTGTCTCAACATGTAAGAAGATAAGAATTAGCCAGATGGTGGAGGTGCATCCCTTTAATCCCAGCACTTAGGAGGCAGAGGCAAATGGCTCTCTGTGTTCAAGGCCAGCCTGGACTACAGAGTGAGTTCCAGGACAGCCAGGACTGCAGAGAGAAACCCCATCTCAGTAAAAATAAGAAGAGGAGGAGTAGGAGAGGAGGAAGAGGATTTACAAAGCAGGGCCTGGAGAGAGAGCTCAGTGGTTAAGAAGACTTCCTGCTTTTCCAGAGGATAAGACTAGATGCTTAGGCCTATAACTCCAACTCCAGGGGATACAGCACACTCTCTGGTCTATATGTATACCCACACATACATCATATACATTCATGCAACTGCACACCCACACATAAAAATAAATCCTTTTTTAAGTATTCACAAGGAAAGTGCTTATTGTTTGCTTTGTTTTGTTTTGTTAATCCTATAGCACCAGGTATTCCCAGGTCTCCCATCCAAGTACTAACCAGGCCTTGCTCCAAGAGAGGACCAGATTGGGAACATTCAGGGTGGTGATACCTTAGATACAAAGCAAAGATCTTTAGATGGAGGAAAAAGACAGTAAGCCCCTTTGTGGTTTCATTTAAATCTAGAAAGAGACCCTAGATGAGGACCCAAGCACCAACAGTCTGTGAAAATAGAAGCAACTCAGGGAAAGCAGACAGCCAATAAATGATGCAGTATTGAGGACATGGCTGAGGAAATGGCTCAGTGGGTCAAAAGCTTGCTGTGCACGTGTGGGGACCTGCCTTTGAATCCCCAGAATCACTTGCAGTCCAGAGCGAGAGTACAGCTGTAATCCCAGCACTCCAGTAGTGGCGAGATAGAGACAGGAGAATTCCCAAAAGCTTGAGGGACAGCTAGCCTGCTTTAAAAGCATCAATTAGAAACCCTGTCTTTCCGGGCGGTGGTGGCACATGCCTTTAATCCCAGCACTCGGGAGGCAGAGGCAGG
>LOEQ01003957.1:152636-207934 GCA_001685075.1 Bramus lutescens
CAAAGGTGGTGGGGGTTGGGATTGCACCTTCACAGAAGGGAGTAGTGGTGTGGGGGGCTGCACCTTCTGCAGCTGCTGTAGGTACAACTGCATCTGCATTGAGGTGAGGGGTGGGGCAGGTGGCTCTTCATCTTCCAGCAGTACTTGGGGGGGCTGAGCCATAGGTGGCTGTGGGAGTAGGGAGGGCTGGGCCAGGGCAGGGGACACAGCTGGGGGTCGGGTAGGCTTTGGGGGCAGAGCAGCAGCTCGGTTGCTAGGCCGAGATGGTTGCTGGGGCAGCGCATTGTGCAAAGCTGGAATGACAAAAAATATGGAAGTGAGGCCTTAGTTATCTATCTATGATTCTGGACTGTCTTTTCTGCTCTGTCCCAACCTTCTTTAGAATATGGTGACCTCTTTCTGTTCTTCCTCCCATTTTCCTAAGCTTCCAAATAGCACAATAAAGACAGCTTCCAGAAAGACCAACTGGAGTAGGCTCCTTGCAGTCATCCTGCCTATACTGTGTCCCTGACCCTTCCTCTAGTTCCCAGCACAGACCTTCAAGCTTCACTGTAGGTCTTTGATACCTATTCACAGACATTTACCAGTATGCCAACATGTTGAGCAAATCTCTCCACCCCATCCATGTTCTACAGTAAACTATTGAGAACAAATGTCTCTTCCATGCCCTAAACCAAGAGCTGCAGACAAGTCCAATCTTTTCTAACATAATGCCTGACCCCCATAACTACAATCTTCTGACATGCCAGTCAGGTCCCATAGAAACAACTGACTTTATTGTTGATGCTAACAGGGAGCCTAGAATACCTGGTAATGATGTGGTAGAACCAAGGTGGCAAAGGGAGAGATGGCCATGGCTCACCTGGAGGAGAAACTACGGTATGCTGGTTGAGATGGGGTGGAGTGCTGTGCTCAGGCGGCTGGGGCAGATGAGGTGGCAGCTCCGGCTGCGGCAGGTGCAAGATGGGCTGGGTGAAGTGGCCAATAGGGTCAAACACACTGCCTGGTAGCTGTGGTTCCAGGACGGGTACCTGGGCAGTGATGAAGGGTGGGGGCGAGGACTTCATCGCTGGGGCAGTCTGCTGTGGCATGGAGGGCGGCGGAGGTGGGGGTGGGGGTTGCTGTTGCTGCTGCGNCTGGGGCACAGGAGCTGGGGCTGTCTGCATCTGTGGATGGTGATGGTGATGATGCTGTAGGCACACAAAAAGATACACAGGTTGATGTCAGACATGAGAAAACAGTCGGGGTCAGATCCACAGCATCCTTTCAGCTGAGGGGGTCATCTAATACCTGAGGAGACACCCCTGAAGCACATACCTTTTTTTGGTCCCTCCCAGGGTGTCCCTTCTTTTTTGACTTGGGTGCCATCTCTGCAGAAAGAAGACAAGGTAGTGAGACTCTGGGGAAGTAATCATGGATTGGCCTTGGATATAGAAGAGGACAAGAATACAGGGCACTCAGGACAAAGGCTGGACTGCACTGGGCCATATCCACTTATCTGTGGTTTTCCCAAGGAACTATGCCTGGGAAATGCCTCAGTAAGCTCCAGACCACAGGCACCAGAAATAGCCAAGGCCCTGGCTATGTCAGAATCTGAATTATAGAGACCTTACCTTACACTTCCCCATTTCATGAGTTAGACCTTGGGCAGTAGTGTCAGCACACTCTAGACTATAACCTGCTATGTTTTGCAATGAGTCAGAATGTTTGCAATAACCCATGTATTGGACAGTTGAGAACAACACTCCAAAAAGCAAGGACAACCATTCAGGGGCAAACAGCTGAAACAACAATTTAGGAACTCTCGTAGATGGTTTACTGAGGTCTTTGCCTCAGAGTGTTCAAGCGGGACCTGAGAAAGATCAGTGATACTGGCATAGGGCATGACCTGACTAGAGCCACAGGGTGGGCAAAGAAATTTCTGTAGAGAACGAACACAGAAAGTTTCACCTTTTGGGAATAAAAGCGAGCATGAACAAACAGGGTAGGTGCTTGCTGCCAAATAGATAGCATTGACCCCCTTTCTCTGATTATCAGTCATGTCCCTTCCCTGGAACAGTTAATGTGCCCTGGCTCAAGAGGCTGAAGGCCTGGTGCTTCAGGTATGTGAATATGTCTGTCTTTGTGAGGCTTGTTAAAAATCTAGGTGCATACCTCTGTCACCACCTTAGACTTTGTAATAAGGAACGTTTACCAGCAGAATACTCCAGGAGAGGGATTAACACCTTGGCCAGTGCTTCTGGGCTAACAAACAATACAATTATACCAGGTTGGAGTCTGTGTCCATAGTACAGAGCCTTTCAGACTCTGTCACGATAGAATGATTTGTTTCTTTGCTATGGCTTACACCCAAACACCTTGTCAGAGCACCAGTTCTTACTGCTAGCATTGAGGTTACCTCTCTGTTCACAGCTGTGTCAAGCTACTGTGCAGGGCATGGCCCCTGCTGTGTAGCATGTTACCAGCAGGAGTTAAGATGGGACCTTATGCCCAAGTTTACCACTCCATGCAGGATTGACAAGACACAGAAAGACCCTAGCAACCAAAACTATGTCTTTATACAAATGGCAAAGGGCAGTTAAGTAAGGATACCTAGCACATGGAAACCCAAGGCTGAGCCCCAAATCTTGATGCCTGGAAGCAGGGATCTCCTTGGGTCAGAAGAAGAAACTTAAGAAATTCTCTTACAGGGAAGACATTTTAAAGGGGGTCGCTGGGAAGATTTATAGAATCAGGAAGGACATTTGGTTGCTTTGAGTATGGAAGCAGAGAAGGTCGGACACCTCACCCAGTAGGATTTGTTTGGCAGGGGACACAGCTGATAACTGGGAGGGGGGCGTGGCTGGGACAGTCAGTGAGTGGACAGGCTCCTCTATTAGCACTTCCAGTGTAAAAAGGTGGAGTGGGCAGGGGGAGAGAAAGGGATTTGGTTGGGAGGAAGGTTGTTCAAAACAAATGCTGAGTACACTCTTGAGGGGATCTCAGCATAGAGAAGCTAGGCGATAAAGCTGAACCACTGTGTCAAGTGTGACCTGGGAAGGAGAGGGGCTCTGCCTGTGGTCTGGTAACATTGAACAAAGCACTGTTTGCCCACTTACACTAAAGGGACAATGGCTCCAACCCCTCACCACCTGCCTCATATTATGAGCAGAGGTCCACAAGACCAGGCTTAGGAGCAAGAGCGGTTGGATACATGTGTTCTAGGAAGTATGTCAGTTGCATTGGAATATTCTGGAGCTCATCTTCAGACTGGAAGAGGCACAAGGCAGCCCCCCCTTCACCCAGGCCTAGGCGGAACTAGTAAAGTGGCATGTTGTGAGGCTCCTATGAAGCTCCTGTGGCCCAATGCTTGTGTTGGGTTGCCAGTAAGAAGACAAGACAGTAAGCATACAGCTTCATGACACACCAGCCCCAGACACCCACACACAAAACTCTCTAGAAAGAGTTACATGGAGATGGCCTCAAATACTGTGTGATCTTTATTCCATAACAATCTTAAACTCCAACACAAATTCCATCTTTACATTAGGATGGCATAGTACAAAGTAAAATGATCTTGTAAAATCTGATTTAAACACTGATTTCTTCCACCCCAGCCCTGCCCCACTTGAATAAAGGAGACAAAGGTTTAAGGGCAGGGCAAGGGCAATATGGGGCAGAGAAGAGCCCTCTACTGTCCTGGATGGCTCCCATCAGGACCACAGCCAGTTGGTATGCTAAGGCCCTCCAAGGGTACCTCCCATTGCCCAGGAACAGAAAACTAGGAACAAGGAAAAGTAGGTGGGATGCTGTCCTTTCTGGCTGCTGTGTACCCAAGTCACCAAGTACAATTGATAGTCTAAAGTTCTTTCAAGTTCAACAGGTCCTGAGTGTTCCTATCACACAGAAGGCCCACATAGCCAGGGGTATTCTGGACAGTAAAGAATATAAAGGACAAGTTGCCCTGTGTATAGAGGGTGTGGGGAAGGGCAGGGGCAGCACATAGCCAAGATACTGTGGGAATGTAGGCCGTCATTTGGTCCAAGATAGCAAAATCTTCCCATAAAGATAATGCCAACAGCTTCCCAACTGTCCTGTGGGAATCTCTGGGCAAGAAGCNNNCATCCCAGTCAAGCCAAGTTCATTGGGAACACGTCACGCACAGGCCAAAGGGCAGCTCAAAATAGTCTGTTTGGCAAAAGACACTAACTTGAAGCTAGACACAGAGGACTTGGAATGGCCTATGAACTCAGCAGTATCACTGAGGAACCATTGGATGTTTTAGGGAGCCTGAGACCCAAAGGCCATATCAGGTATAGGGCAGCAAGCAACCCAAGGATTCTGGAACCTGGGAAAGGGCATAGCACCACCTCAGCCTGCTTTAAGCCCTAGGAGAAGGCAGGCTCCAAGGTGTCAGTCTTCTCAGAAGTATGTAAAAGCACATTTTAAAAGAGAAAAGGACAGAAAGAACCTGCTAAAATGCAGATACAATTCCTTGGGGGTGCCTTTTATGTTGGGCAGTTTTCTGCTAAGATGCGAGATTTGTGAGTAAAAAATGGTAAGGGCCAATACTTGTTTTTTAAGGAGGACACCAACCCCCCCCAAAAATCCCTGTCTACTTCGGTTTGTCTTTGTAAAGGTTTGGATGATGTGGCCCATTCTTTCCTGCTCTAACCCCAATAATGCTGTCATTATAGGAAGATGAAGATGGTCTTGGACAATGACATGGGTGACAACAGAACTTGGAGAAGCACTGCAGGCAGCTCACAAGTAGCCATGATATCCTTCTTGCCCACTTCCCAGAGCCTGACGGGGCTTGCAGGTGGGGCCTGATGGGCCTTGCACGTCCCTTATCAGCAGCCTTGAAGGTATTTTTCTTATGTGACTTGAGGAGAAAAGACCAAAGAACTTGGGGAAATGCCCACCAGACCACTTAACTTTTAGTGCTCTGTGGGAACAATGGAGACTTCAGGAGGCAATGGGAAAACTAAAGCTGGTCACAGTCTCCACCTCATCAAGTCAGCCAGAGTGGACCTAAATAGCCTTTGGGAAACCAGTTGGCCTCTAAAGGCCCCACATAGGTCAAAATGTTCATCCTCAGGGTGAATTATATCTTTCCTGGGCTAAAGTCACTGCAAGGTTTGGAGTCTCCGAAAAAAAAGAGGGGAGGGATGAAGAGAGACAACACACTGCAATCAGGCTTCACACACAGAGCAGTACCACACATATGCATAGAGGGGGATTATTATCATCCTCAAGGAGATGCCACCCACCCAGAAGACCCCAGATGACCAGGAAAGCTGGGCTGGACAGCCAGGCAGTCTTTGTACAGAGAGGCCCAGGCAGCAGGCCAGGCAGGCAGCCTTCCTGAAGGTGAGACTACATGTGTGCTGAACATGACTAATCCACCCCAGGGGGACAGGCCCAGGGCTCTGAGCAATTCCATAACTTGATGGAGTTCTGTCCCTTTCACTGAAGAAAATGGACTTAAGCTATAGCTCGCTGGGAAGGAATCTGGAACTGAAGACCGTTTTATTAAGAGTCCGTGTCCAATGATTAGGCAGGACCTACGTAGAGGGAGAAAGAAACCAGTGTGAGAGAATGGTGTGGAATGTACCGTTCAAGTTACAAGAACAGAAGAATTGCAGACTGAGCCAGCTTCTGTGCCCTAGTGACTGAAAGGGCACAGGAGAACCTTATTGGAAACCAAGAGTCCCATCCCTGCCTGGCCTGCTTCAGCAGGGATGGATAAATCTGCATACACAAAGGCCACAGTATATGTAGAAATCTCTAAATTTGCCTGAAGCCTGTTTGCACTTCTCAACAGAACAACTGTTTCTCTTAATGAGTTCCATATGCGCCCTGCCTGAGTGCACTGGTATTTTTATTTACTCCTGATGTCCCATTAGAATGTGAGAGGTGTCCCTGAGTTGTCTCTTACCAAGCGTCAACTAAACAACCTTTCCACATAGTGTGGTTAGGGAAGAAAAGGTCCCAACAGAGGCAGCACTGCATTATAACATTTCCCACTGAGGAAGGCAAAGAACAAAGTCATCTCTGCTACCACCATATCCCCAAAACAAAAGCAGAAACTATAAAAAGAGGAACTGGTGACATAACAATTGCTGAGGGGTGGGAGAGGCCAGAGAAAAGGCCTTGTCTTTTCCATCCCTTTTCAGGACATCCAATATGGCTTCTGTTCCAGAGAGGGGCCTGGACTGGTTCCCACACATAGCAGAGTGGCGCCTCTGCTGGAATTATGGATGTAACAATCCCTAGTCCCAGAACATGCCTGGGAAAAACCCGCCCACTCAGCCTCTTACTGTAGGCCACATTCCACAAGGCTGGCCCTCACCCCAGGGAAGCCCCAATCCCTCCAAACTATAACTCCTGGACTTCAAGATGTGCCACCTGGCTCTGCACAATTCCCAATCTTGAGGGGCCTTACCCCTTTCTGAAGCAACTGCCACATTCTGGCAGCAGGATCAACATATCCCTGAGATAGGACTGGAAGGAGTCCCTCAAAGATCCTGGGGCCAGGGAGCTGAGGTTGGCTTCCTGATCAAAGCCCCAAGAGTGTCTCATGGCCTCTGTCTGCACTTCCCAGCTCCAGCCTTTCCAAAACACCATGCATTCCTCTTTACCCTGGAGCTACTAAGGAACACCCACTTGCTCCAATCCTGGGAAAAGGAAATAAGACTAAAATAGCTGAACTGTGCTCTTGCATGAACAATCCACAGTCCCAGAGCCTTTTCACTATTCCTATCCAAATCCATTCCACCCCAGGCAGCTGAGGTGCAGTCCGGGGGTGGCACCAAAGAGGGTACATAGCTTTTATATATATATACAAGCTATGTAGCCACCCAAGCCCATAAACACCTGTGGAAGATACATGAGAAGAATCAGGTATCAGCAATATGATGAGAGAACTGAAAAAGAATCTTAGGACATCCCTTACCCCACATGACAGCTGATCTGATCCTATGCTGGTGATTGCCTGGCCACAGCTGGGAGAGTAATGGAAAAGGGAGAGCCACAGTGTCTTGTTCCGGCTTGCCCAGCCTAGGTCTGAAGACTTCCTAGAAGTTGGGAGGGAGGGAGGGAGGTGGCAACTGGGCCTTATTCTGCTTGTTCTAACCCCTGAGTAGTTTCAGACTCAAGCTAGAATCAAAGCTCAATAAAAACAGAATAAAAAACAACCCAACAACAAACAGCTGGGCTCAAGGAAGTGTCAAGATGGTCACTGGTGCTGCTATAGAACGTAAGGGCATACATACATAGTGGCTGAAATTCATCTAGCAAAGCATCCCACTCACTCATCTGCAGAGTGGTCTGACCCTGTGTACCTTTGTCATGGTAGAACGCTTCCCCTACTGAATACTTCTCTTCAGTTTCTCTATGTCATTCATGTCAGTGAGCCATGCCTGTAGAACTGACCCTTAGTGTTAAGTGACAAAAATAGGCCCTTTGAGAAATTTTAGCTTAGAGTTAAACAGAAACATAGGAACAAGGAAGACATAAACTAAGCCCAAAAGACCAAAGGAAAACACTTTCAGTGTCTATTCCACCTCTGCCCTACTCTCCTGTCAAAGTAGAATTACCAGTAACTTGTTAGAGAAGTTGGGGCTGCTGGTCTTCCTAGACCCATGAATCACCTGCTAAGAGAATCTGCCCATCCCTGCACTCCACATCCCACAAAGTGCAGTGTCTGTGCGGCATGAGGAAACAAAAGCTTTGTTTCACTGGTGTGACATTTACTGGTGTGTGCATGTGTCCATTCTTATCTATGTCCTTGTATGTATTTGTATGTTCTAGCTGAGGATCAGTAAAAAAAAAAAAAACTCAGCAGGTCCTTCCTAAGTAGTATCAACAACCTCACAACATAGCACTCTGCACACAGCAGGAAATAAAAATCTACTGCTCCACTGGCAATACCAGTGGCCTAAATGAAGACAAAAGAGAGCTAGCAAGCAAAAAGTGGGAAGGGCATCATCTGCAAAGAGGGAGGCGCTTAGCCCAGGCAGCCAAACAAATGGTCAGCATTAGACGGCCACGTCCTAGAAGTCTGCCGGTTAATAGCTCCATCACTTTAAATCTCACTCTCCTTCCCGCCAGGACAGCTGTTCCCAGGACTCTCGGATTACTTGTTGCACAAGCTTTCTACTTAAGGGAGGAGGCGGGCTGAAAAAAAATTCTTCTCTCTGTAACAGTAGCAGAGAGGTGCTAGAAATGTCATCATGGCAGCCATCAGGAAAGACAGGAGCACAGCACTCATTTGGGACCATAGGAGGACTTCTATCTAGAGATGAGGGCTATGGAGATAGTAGCTCAAACATTTGTTTGTGTGAGGGGTCAGAGTTCCCTAATATCCCAAAGATAAGCCAAGCTATTCAGCATCATGTCAGGATAAGTCTCTGGGATTGTCTTTTGATTACTTAGATTCTTAGAAAAGGCTGCAAAATCTTAGGAGGAATGATCTAGAAAATACAGGAAGCACAAAAAATCCAGAGGAAAGGCAAATCTGAAGCTTGGCTGGCAATGAAAGTGAAAAGTCAGTGGCCACCAAGAATGCTAATGGAGCCCCAAGAATACATTCATTCACCCCATTCACCCTACTGAAGGTGGTGGCCCCAGTTCAAGTCGAAAGTGGCTCAGAGCCAGCGCTTCACAGCAGGCTAGGATGCAGCTCCCCCTGCTGGTTCATAAGGAAGCAAGGCCAGTGTTTAGGTTAGAATGAAAAGGGGAAAAAATAATTGGGGAGAAGCTCTGAGGTCAGTCACTTTGCACGTGGTAACTTCTGCAGTCTGTGTTGAACAAATGCAGAACAACCAATGTAATGGATTACATTTCCTTAGTAATTACACTGCTAATTAAAAACAAGGCAGTACAGAGAACTGTCCCTGGAAAGGCCCCAGTCTACTCCATGACCCACAAAAACACCTTTCCCCCTTAACTCCCAATTTCTTTGGGCAGAGGTGGACCTGTGCAAATAACTTAGGGCAACAGAGTTCATCCTAGCTGCTGTAAGGGTGTGCTGACTGTCCTTGACACAATCAGGTCATTATTCCACAAGTGAGGGATCTATGGAATATTGACAAGAGCCGTTTAGCCCACAGATCCATTTCCCACTCACTATAAACCTCACACACACCAGCACATTTAGTAGAGCACAATTAAGACCCTAGGGCTGGTTCAGAGGTGGACTGTAATTTATCTCTGCTCAGCTGATGAAACCTGACCTGCCTAGAGGTAACCCAACTCACACAAGCCATATGTCAGGCAACTCAGGTATACACCATGCCTTTTCCCCTTATCTTTCCCTTGAGGCCTATGTGAGCACCTGCTCCTCTGGGAACAATGAAGAAAAAGTGTACATCTAGGAAAACAACCTGTTCCCACCATTACCACCTGCTCCCACCTCCAGCTCTGCAGCTGCTGCTCAGAAAGAACACAGGAACTGAACACTCTTGTACAGGCCCAAAGAGCACAAGAAAGGGCCAGGAGAAGAGCAAGACATACATACATACATGTTCTAGCGCACAGATAGAGCAGAGCTGGGAAGGAACAGCCAACACAAAATAGCATTGAGCACACTGTGGAAAAGAAAATGGCAATTCCTAGGGTTTAGAAGCCCAGGGCTCAAAGCTGACTGATCATGCAGGCTGCCAGATGCAGGTGACTTGGCGCTACTCTCTGATACAATGTGGCCAAAACTGTTTCCATGCCAACTATGATGCCAGAATATTGAAAGGGAATAGGAGCATTCCACACCAAGGTTGATCGGGACCCTAACACCTACAGTCTTCAGGTCTGCCCTCTACCCTCACGGAAAGAAATTGCTGCTATACAGGGTGTCTTTAACCCTGCAGTGAGAAAGTTAATATGATAAGTGGGTAGCCAGCAGGGCCCAGGCAGTTCTCAGAGACCACCAACTCTGAGCTCTTTAACAACCTGGACAAAGGACTACTATGAGGGACGAGTGGGGTAGTTTGATTAGATATTTAAACAGGAGTCAACTAACCTGTTTCAGAGTCTTCACTGTCAGAAGAGCTGGATTCGCTGGTGCTCTCCGACTCAGAGGATGAGAAGCCCTTCATCTTGGAAGAACCAGCAATCACATCAACTTTTTCAGCTGTAACCCAAATAATAGACCTGTATCAGAAAGGATACCTGCCCAGGCAGCTGCTGCTAGCCATAGCATACTCTCACTGTTCAGAGGAAGGATCAGTGGGAAGCACGTTCCCTACAGGCTGCTCCTAACAGCTTCTACCAGTCCAGACCCTGAGAGCCACATATTGTTCTCACTGGTAGCCTACTACACACTAGGCTAAAACAAAGCTTGTACTGTAATTTCAATAATCTCTTATAATACCCTCTGAATGGTTTCTCATGGATTCAGAAGACCAAGCAGAGCAGTAATTTCTTCATACAGTATACTACTAGCCTTCTTCATATAGGATATTATGTCCAAAGCACAACAAAACATGCAAAGAGCTCAAGGGTTCTCCTAGCCTTCCTTCCTGTTTAGTTGCATGAGTGAAGTCCAAATAATGTCATTAAACAGCAGATCCAGAGCAAAGCTCTAAGGACTAAGAAAGCAGTATAAAAAATACTTTGACAGATATCCCAAGCTAAACTCTCTAGCACTAAGAGGGAAAGGTGTATGCCAATGTGAAGCATGCATAAAATGAAAGAGATGTCTGGAAGGCTGGTAGTAGGGATGGGGTAGACATCACTTCTTCTTGCCAAAGTGGGGCTGAGTACTGAACTAACATAATTACACATTCCTGGGAATTCCAGGCACCCCTTTCCTCCTGGCCTCACTTCTGGAAAAGACTGTATGGCTGGCTAACAGAGAAATAAACAGCTGCTGTCAAGACAGGTTCAAGAAGGCTTCAGCAAACCACCAAAGAGGTCCAGAAAAGAACCAACAACCCAGGATCCAGTGTGGTATCATTCTTGGGGTTTCTATGGCAAAGGTATAGAATTCATATATGTGGGGTGGATGAGCGAGTGGTGTTTCAAGTGTGGAGTGCTAAGTTGGAAGAGGGCTAACTAAGGGTTTCCACAGAAAGGATCCCTATACAGAGAGTTCCCAAGTATACCTTGAGGTTTTCTTTTCTTCCGCAAACAAGAGGTGACATAGCGTTCCAACTCTCGCAGTGTGGACGGTTTAAGAGTCTCAAAGTCAATCTCAATCTCATCAGGGTTGGAGTTCTTGAGTGATGGCTCCCTTGACTGGATGATATGTACTACACGGCCCAGCTTCTCACCAGGAAGCTTGTTAATGTCTAGACTTAGTTGCCTCTTCTCCTCATAGGACATGGGCTTACACTTGTCCTCTTCCTCTGATTCATATGTGGGAGGGGGCTTGCTCTTCATGGGTGCTGGTTCCTTCTTGCTACGAAGGGATGATACAGACAGTTAAGAATGGGTCTCCTGAGGAAGCCGTGCACACATCCCTCCAAAGTATGTGGGTGGGTAGGGATTGACTGCCCACACCTGACTGGAAATAGGATTTGAGGCTACTAGCAATCAGAAAGACCAGCAGGAAATAATGGCAGGCCTCAGGAGCTGAAGTTCTGCCATGGCTGCACGGTGGCTACTTGCACCCCCTCTCCTCAAACACAGTGAGCTACCAAAGTTCACGAAGGGAAAAAAGCAGAGGGAGAAGTAACAGCTAAGTGCTTATGACAGGGCATCAACAGGGAATGGTGGCTGCATCAACAGAGTGGTCTTTGTCCCTACCATGCATGGATTTCTGGGATTACCACTAACAAAGACAGAAAAATTGGGAAGCACAGACCTCACATTGCTGTTGCTGCTGTTATTTTTCTTTGTCTTTTTCGGAGGAAGTTCCTTGGCTTTGCTTTTCTTATTTTCCTCTACTTCCTCTTTCTTTTTGTGCTTTTCCTTTTTCTTTTCCTTCTTGTCCTTCTCTTTTTTCTTTGGTTTGTTCTGCTGGGGCTGTGAGAGGGCTGCAAGCTGTTCATGCACTGCTTTGAGCTGTGGAGCAAGCAAGCAAGCAAGCAAGCAAGCAAGCAAATAAATAAACAAATGAGATCAGGATTGGGCCAGGCCTTTAGTCCCCTTCCCTCATTTGGGGGGCAGAGCTAGGTAGATCTCTACAAGTTCTAGGCCAGCCAGGGCTACAGTGGGAACCTGCTGCAAAAACAAACTAACCCACCTAAACCCTGGAGTACAGCTCTATGTCATGGAAACAGTGTATGCTTGGGTATCAGGCTGTGGGCATGGGAGAAACATAAGATAGTAAGATAGGCTGCTGTGGACCTGCCAAATTAACGAGATCCCTAAAGTGGCCACCCACTACTTGATCTCATCATGCCTGAGTCCTATTTAAACACACAGCCCATACTTCTACAGGATTAACATTCCATTGACTAAGAGGAAATGCCACAAGGGAATCTCTGGAAAAGCAGAAATCAAGAACATCTCTTGGAAACCTCTGAGAAACTACGGTGGTCTCTGGGCATAGAATCACAAGTTCTCTTACCTGCTCTTGGAGTTCAGCCAGCCGCTGGGCTCGTTCTTCCTCAGAATCATCAGTGGAACTGTCACTGTCGGAGGAACTGTCACTGCTGCTGTCACTAGATGAGGGTGGGGCCACCACCTTTGTAGGGGGTGGCACTGCAGGGGAGGACACTGTAAGTACTGGCTCTTCAGGCTCATCAGGCATCTTGGCAAAGCGCATTTCAAAAACATCCTATGGAGGAAAAGCTATACTTATGAGGAAGTTCAGCTTTTAGAGCTTCTTCGACCAAATCAACAAGAAGTAAGAGATTATAGGATAGTCCCACCCCCGCACACGTGCGCAAGCACACAAGGCTTTACAACCAGTCCTGATCTGGCTGAGTATCCATTCCCTAGAGGATATACAGAAAGTCAGGTGAAAGACTAGTCTGAGAATATTAGTTTGAAGGTGCTCAGTAAGCAGTAGGCCAGGTCTGTAGCTGTCTGACAAGAGCACTTGCTGGCCTTCCCAAAGAGAGAAAATGCATCTGCGTCTGCCTTGCTATAACTCCAGAGTGGTCCGTGTATGCTTAACTGAGCAGATGCAAATCCTTGGCTCAGAATGGAACGGGATATTTATGACAGGTATTAGGAAGGAGGAGTACCTTGTGTGGTAATAATAAATCAGAAGAGAAGCCAGTGATTCTGGGCAGAGCAATTTCAAGAGACTCTCAAGACCAGCTGAGGGCTACATGGAGTAATAATACAACTCATGGAGCAGTAGCCCCTGCTTTAGCTCACAGGGATGAAGTCAAGCAGCAAACCAACTAGCAGACCCCCCACCCACCCACAGTGGGGACTCCACAGTCAATTCAATGATGACTTGCAGAACAGACATGTAAGGAATAAGGCTGGCTTCCCAGAACTTCTTTAAGAATGAAATAAAATGAAGGATAGATCTAGGAGGAATTAAGAGGAGATGGGCATGTTATGGTCAATACATTGTATTAAAATTTCAAAGAAGAATAAAATAAAATGATCAGTGTAGCAATTCACACTGAAGAACATTCCTTTTGCTGTATCCCTGCTTCAAAAGATGTGTGTGTAGTCAGAGTTTTCCTATCATGCAGCTGCTCTCAAATAATTGCTCAGAGGCTTATATTAACCACAAATGCTCAGCCAATAGCTCAGGTTTGTTACTAACTAGCTCTTACAACTTAACCCATTTCTATTAATCTACGTGCTGCCTCTACTCCTGGCTTTCATCTCTTGTCTCATTTTGTGTGTCTGACTTGTTCTCTGGTTGGCTGGCAACTCCTATGACTTCACACTTCCTCATCCTATCATTCTCAATTTGGCTTTCCTGCCTAACTTTATCCTGTTCAGCTACTGACGAGTCAGGTTGCTTATTAAGGTAACCATAGTGACAGTCACAGTGTAAAGGATAATTATTCCACAGCAAGTATATGTGTTCATCTGTGAATTTGCTGCTGAGAGATGTGGTGGCTAAGTACTAAAGTTAATGTTTTAACTTAGGACACACTCAACTTTCCAGAAGCCTGTCCTGCTAGGAGAAGATGCCCTCTACAGCAGGTATCCATGTAACTATGGTACTGTTTCTCACATTTGCAATACTATTATGCAAAGCTTGGCATCCTTCTCCCACAATAAGGTCTTATCTGGCATTCTGTTCTGTGTAAGTGTAGCTGATCAAGTATTAGGCATGCAATTATTTGTTAATTAGAAATAAATTAGAGCAAAGCCCTAGACAAATATATACAACAGGAGGTGACCAGCACTGGACGAGACAGAAGACCAGGAAAGAAAGAGGTGTCACATCAAAGCAGAGGTCCTTATTGAAACAACTAAGACTCCTATTCCCAAAACACTTGCTATGTGGCAGAAGCTCAATCCACTACTCAGTATCTTCAAAACAGACAGGCTATGGGCCCCTCAAAAAGCAGTCAGATGGTTGTGGCGTAAATCTTTTACTCTAAATTTGAAGCTAGGCTGGTCTACAAAGTACATTCTAAGACAGTCAGGGCTACACAGAAACCCTGTTTCCAAAATCCAACACCCCGACACAGACACATATGCATGCACACAGCTAGAGCTATGGGTGTCTGTTAAGACTGGCCTAGGGCTGGGCAGTGTTAGCATGTGCCTTTAACCCCAGAACTTGGTAGGCAAAGACAGGTGGACCTCTGTGGGTTCAAGGTCAGCATGGTCTATAGTGAGTTCCAGGGTAGTCTCAGAAGAACAGAAACACTCTGTCTCAAAAGAACGAAAAACAAAAGACCAGGCCTAAAGACAAGCAGAACAGAGCAATATAATGAGAAGTGCCAGGACTTTGTTAGGGAAGTGACCGAATCTCCTTCCCAGAACACAGGGAAGACTCAAGGGAAAGCTGTATCAGGCCTTGTATCTATATCTACCCTTCCTTTTTTTTTTAATTAAAGATTTATTTCTTATCCATACAACATTTTGCCTCCACGTACGCCTTGAGGCCAGAAGAGGGCACCAGATCATATTACAGATGGTTTGTGAGTTGTTACCATGTGGTTGCTGGGAATTGGACTCAGGACCCCCAGAAGAGCAGCCAGTACTCTTAACCTCTAAGCCATTTCTTGAGCCCTTGAAAATATCCTTTACCATAGAGAAATTTCCCTTTTTTTTCAAAACTGGTTGTTACGGACACAAGCAGGGTAGACAGCACTCTGAGGCTCCTTCCATTCTCTAAGTGCTCTGACTTGTCCAAGGCCCAGACCAAATAACAAGTAATACATGACAAGAAGCTAGTCAAGGTGAGAAAACAGCATCAAGCAGAAAAAGAGCTATTGGCTTCCAAAATGTGTTCAGTTATATGACTCAACCTTTTCTTTTTGTGGGACCCAGGAATCCTGCTCTACTAGAGGTAGAAGCATCAGGAAAACACGGAGCTATGGAAAGACAACCTTGCTGAGAGCGTCCTACCTTAAAGGAACCAAGAGAACCGTGGAAAGCAGGACCATCACTGAACAAAAAGCAGTACTAAAAAACAGCAAGGGAGCAGAAAGAACTAGGAGGGACTAGAAAAGATTTGTTGAACCTCACTCAGGAGAACACCTAGGCCAAGAAGAGAACATAGATGGCAGTAATGGGGCAGTGACAGGAAGACAATGGTTTCAGGAGCAGTAACAATAGCACTCACCAGGAATATAACAATCAGATCTCTTGTTGGGCTCAAGGTAGGTTCAGTTACAACCTGCCCTAAAACTCCATGTCTAGTATTTTGTGTGTATGTGTGTGTTAGAATATTAAGTAGCCTCACCTAGCCCAGGCTGTACATGGGGGCAGGTGAAGCTCTTTGAGTTTGTGGTCATCTTGGTCTACAGAGCAAGTTTCAGGACAGCCAGGGCTATATAGAGAAACCATCTCATATAAACAAAACAAAAGCATAAAAGTCCTTTCAGTCAAATTCAGATGCTAGGTTGTCTGTCCAAATGGTCTCAGATGAACCAGTCCACAAGTCAGAGATGTAGGCACAAACCCAAAAATCAAGTGGATGGATCCTTTTCTATATTACTTTTCCAAGTAAATTCTACTCTTGCAGCACAACCTAATTAAGAAACCAAAGTAGATCTCAATACTCATTTTTAAAATTTTTGTTGAGTGTATGTGCCTGTGTGAATATCTACTTATGGGGAGGGAGTGTGTGTGCACACGTATGTGCACACTTGTATACCAGAAGAGGACATCAGGTGTCTTCCTATATCACTCACCTATTTCCTTAAGAAAATCTTTCTCAGAACCTGGGGTTTATGTTTTCTTGGGTAAGAAGCCAGCAAGGGTTAGTTATCCTGCTGTCTCCACTCCCCTCAGAATTGGGGTTATAAGCATGTACAGGATGCCTGGTTTATTATGTGGGCTCTGAGATCCAAATTCTAGTCCTCATGATGCATAGAAAGCACTCTTAACCACCTAGTCATTTCTCCAGTTTCATCCCTTCAGTGTCTCTTAAAGAGGTAAGCAAGGGTGAAAGTTTTGTGGGCCCCTTTCTAACCACTTATAGCATTCTAACATGGGGGCATTTAGAGAAAAACACAAAGCACAAAGATTCTACAAACACACTGCTTTCCAGAAGAAAAACTCCCCTGGCAAAAGATAATGCTACTTTCAGAAACATTGGCAAAAAACCTCCACCCCTGCCTCAAGTAGACCCTCTTTAGAGTAGGCATCTCATCTAAGTTGAGTTTGCTATCAAATCAATGCCTAGGAAGAACTCATCTCTTGAGGCTGCTATGTGCCAAAGAGCTTGGTGATCAAAATGTGAGTCAAAATGATACGCTTGGACAACTTCACCAAGAAGAGAAAGGCACACAGGCACATAAGCACACAGACAGACACAAGCACGCACAGTCCTTAAATAAGACACCAAAATGTAAAACTAGTCAATCTGCTATCCTCTTCTGAGCCTGCACAGACATGCAGTTAAAACGCCTATACACATAAATGTAAAACAAATCAAAACAATCCTTCTAGCCTGAGCATGCATTTGAATTAAGAGCCAGTTCAACACTAACAACAATCCTATCAAGCTATCCTCCAAACTGAAAATTATCTGCACCGAAGGCAACCCATCACCAGAAGCCAAATGACTGAAGTGTCTTAATTCTGGTGAAAGGAGAAGATGCTATTGATAGGTAGCATGTAAGTGAAGCCAACAGAAGTAGGGAGGCAGGGAATCCTAGGGATGAAATGGTCTCTGTGTGATAAAGACAGATGAGTCACCAACAGCTTTGCAAATTCTCATCTCTGGCTTGGAAGTACCTAGAGACTACTATAAGACCTAGGGAAACCTTGAGATCTACAATCAACATACCTGTGTCTCTTAACAGCAGGTTGCTCAGCCTACAGACCACTGACCTGAGAGCAATAGCAACCAATGCACTAAGGAAGAAATGGCTGGGAATTATGATCTTATATGTTTCCTTTAAAAAAGGCAGGTCTGGAGGCTGAAGAGATGGCTCAGTAAGATTGCACCTTACAGGTCTCAAGTTCAGTTCCCAGTACCCACGTCAGGCAGTTCATAATTCCCTTTAACTCCAATTCCAAGGCATCCGGTGTCCTCTTCTGGCCTCTGTGGGTACCCATATACATGGCATACACAAACACATACATAAAAATAAAATTAAAAATAATAAGTAAAAGGCAGGTTATAAAGGTATTAAATATTGCCTTTATTCTCCAACTTTATCCACCATTAACCCACTTAAAGCCTCCTCCAGGTTGCTGAGGAGAAAGAGAAAGAGAAGAAAGAAAAGCCAGCTGCAGTGGCTTACATCTATAATCCCAGCACTGGGAAGGCTGATACAAGAGGATTACTGATAGTTTGAGGCCTGCCTGCCTGAGCTACAGTATAAGACCCTGTCCATAAACAAATGCATAAAGTTCATACATTCAATTCAATTTGTGTACTCTTCAGAACTGTCAACTTTAAGAATAGAGCATGGGAACTACATCCATTAGGATCTATGACCACACAAACCAACATATAAACAGCTACTTTGTAACTAAAAGGCAAATGAAGGCTTCCAAAGCTGATGGGAAAATATCCCACTACTCTGGCTCACATGTGAAAACAACTGTGGCACAATGTCTACATTTGGGAGTGCCCCTGCCTACTTAAGACAGGTAGGTCTCTTCTATTTTGAAGAGACTGGGGCCAGGCACAACATGCATGCTTTTTTAACACAACACCAGAGCAACTGAATGTAGATGAAGGAGAAGGGAGAAAGGACTTTCAGTGGGAACAAAACCAGACATCCTATTTTAGTTTTAAAACCCTGACTTAAAATGTGTATATGCCATTACTTAATTTGTTACGTCTNCTCTGCTAGTTTGATGTCAGCCTAGTCTATATTGAGTTCCAGGACAGTCAGGCCTATATAAGAGAGATCCTGTCTCAGAAAAAGAAACAAAGGAAGGAAGGAAGGAGAAGAAAAGAAGCAAACAAGCAAATAACAACAAAACAAACCTCCTCCCCAGTCTCCCAGCATTATTATGAGTGAAATAACAGAATTACGATCTGCCCAGGCCCATATAAGGTATGGCTTATCCTCCTCAGAGCCTCACCTGGAGTTTTCGAGCCATGGCTACCACTTCATGGTCAGGGGGGTTGTACTTGTAGCAGTTGGAGAACATCAATCGGACATCAGCACCAAATTCCTGGGCATCTCTGTACTCACGGGACTCTAGTTTAGACTGGAAATACAAGATAGATCCTAGTTAGCCACGTCTGTTACTGTTCTAAAGGAGGGTGGAGTATGCAATGCCAGGTGGTAATGTTTATGGAAATAAGGTGACCTCTTAGGGGTCCTCAGTTTAATCCTGGCTAGGGTATGGGTGAGGGGGACACAGACAATAGACTGTCAATCCAATTCTCAGTATGAGACAAGAAGACTGTCAAGCCACAGAGCTATGAAATGACCTCTTAGCACCAAGCTTACCTACTGAGGTCACTAAGGTCTAAAGGGAAATTGAACACACAGAACCCCAGAAGAGATTATGCCAAAGTTGATGAGAAGATTAAAAAGACTGGATCCAGTTGATTTTGTATGTACTTGTTTTGAAGGTACAGAATAGAACTTGGTTCAAGGAACACAGCATTGTTTCCTATTTGAGTAATGCTATTCTACTTCTAAGAGAAAAAAATAATTATTTAAAAAGAAAAAAGAGAAGAAAAAAAGCCTTAAAATATTTCGGTAAAAATGTTGGTGGATGGTGCTGTGTCTTCTATATAGAAGACAGCAAAGCCTTGCCCATCACACTAAACCCAGAGCACCCAAAATCTCTTAGTACATCTGCCAGGTACACAGGGGTATTGAGAGTCTCAAGAGTGTGCTTCTTACATCTCCTTATACAAAGAAGAGGCAGAATCACTACCTAAAACAAAATGGCCAAGTACATTAGGTTAGTGTGTGTTTCAACAAGGCCCTGCAGGGGCACCCACAGATTTATTGGGTTGGTTTAGGAGAAATCCTTCTCTGCCCACCATCCCAGGAGCCTGGTGGCTAACCTTGATTGTGCTCATGTCCATGGGATGTTTAATGATGTCACAGTAGTCGTGCAGACCCAGTGCCTCCACATCCACAGGCTTGTAGAAGGGCCAGGCATAGGCAGCGTGTTTCTTGGCAAACATCTCCTTGAGGATGCCACTGCAGCACTTGAGTTGCTCAGAGATCTTGCTGCTCTTCTCTGGTGCTGGGTGCTGCTGTGAGTCTGGTACATCCTTCTTTGGGGGCTTCACAGGTCTACTGCTCTCCCGTCGAGGACCCAGCTTGGAGGTCTTGGGCTCTGGGGCCAGTGAGGGCGGCTCATGAATGGGGTCGATGGTGGTGGGGGTGGTGGTATCTGCTTTCCTCTTCACCCCTTTCTTTGTCTGCCATGAGCACAGGCACAAAAGGCTCAATCAGAGGCTCTGGCCAGTACAGCTGCTCTTCAGGATCACCTCTGAAACCAAGCCCTGACTAGGCTCCCAACACTCAAGACAGGCCCTAAAGTAACTGCACAGAGACCCTGTCGTACCACTGTTTTTCACTGCTGGGACAGGACCAGCCAGAAACAGAAAGGCACAAAACTGAGTATTTGCTCCCTTAGGGGCCACAGAACCTACTGAAGAGGCTTCCTGTTTAATACCAGGGTCTTGACCACAGAGCCCATAGAAAGAACAACTAAAAGAAGCTACCTGTCTCCTTCAAGCCTGTCTCTGGTGGCAGCAGTTCACCAGTGCCCAGGATGCTCACCTTCACAGGCTGTGGGGTGGCTGCAATGATGGGCGGGTGACTCTGCACAGGCTGTGGAGCTGGAGCAGGTGGGGGTGGTGGCTGTGGGGGTACTGGTGGAGGCGTCTGAAGTGGCTGGGGAGGCACCACTGTCACGATAGGAGGCTGAACAATGAGGTCTGGGGTGACAGCAGGAAAGGGGTGAGTTGTGGCCTGCACAGGTGGAGGAGGATTCTGCTGAGGTGTCTGGGTCTGCGGAGGAGTTGATGCTTGAGTTGTGTTTGGTACCGTGGATACACCAGGCTTTGCTGTCCCTACCAATCATAGAAAGTAGGAGGTTAAAGGGTATTCTGGCACACACTTGGCTGACCCTGACAAAACACCCATACATGTTTATGTGGAACACTTGCTTTAGTGATTAAGACCATCCCGAACATTCCAGGCATCACTGTGCACCAAATGTATCCTTGTGTCCCCAGGGTTAAGGTTAACAGCCAAACTTGCAAGGTTTCTTCAGAAACTAGCATGACCTCAACTCTCAAAGCCACTGGGATTAATAGACGATTTTTGCCTCTCATGACAACCCAGGTTGTTTCCTTGATGTTGTACCATAAGTCCCAACACAAAATACGCATGGCATACCAAATCAGTATAAAAAACAAAGGATTATAACTACAGCTCAAATGTGAGCTGATGGACCAGGGACTATACTCCATACTGCCACATCCTCTATACACTGGATACTGCGGAAAGAGAACAAACCCAACACCCTATAAAAGCAAGTCTTTACGCCTATAATCACAGCAATGAGGAGGCCAAGATAAAAAAGGATTGAGAGTTTGGGGCCAACCCAGAATATATAAATACAGACCCTGTCTTAGAAAGAAAGGGAAGAAGTGGGGAAAGGAAGGGAAAAAAGGAAAGAAAAGGCACTCTGTAGCTATGGCTGCCCTAGAGCAGTGTGTTGAGGTACCATATGAAGAGCAAGAGGGAAAGGATCTATTGAGTTTCCCAATTTTCTTATCTAGTCCCCAAGCCTGGGTCTCATCCAGTACCTGTAGAGAAGACATTTCCATTCCTGCCCTGTGTACAAAGAATCCTAACTGTTGATCCCAAAAAGTGAGGGGTAGACTCTGAATGTATGGGTAAGGAAGGGATGTGACTTATGTGTATGTGCCAAAAGAATGACCTGGCTTTGCATCATAGTGTACATCTGTAATGACAATACTCAAAAGACATGAAGAGTCTGAGTTAACATAGAGACCCTGTCTAAAAGAAGCAAACTCACATCCAGGCGTCATCTGAAAACTATCACTCTTTTGCAGCTCAGAATCATAAAGGACATAGACATAGAGGAGGCAGAATGTGCATACAGACAAGGAATAGAGTAAGTTATTGGCTTCAAATGACTGCACATCAGGGCTGGAGAGATGGCTCAGAGGTTAAGAGCATTGCCTGCTCTTCAAAGGTCCTGAGTTCAATTCCCAGCAACCACATGGTGGCTCACAACCATCTGCAATGGGGTCTGATGCCCTCTTTTGGCCTGCAGGCAAACACACAGAGAGAATATTGTATACATAATAAATATTTTTAAAAAATGACTGTACATCAGAGGCAAACATAACTAGCAATTCAGATAATAAACCTTAAGATTTTAGGACTGAGGGCTGGAGAGATGGCTCAGAGGTTAAGAGCATTGCCTGCTTTTCCAAAGGTCCTGAGTTCAATNAGTTCAATTCCCAGCAACCACATGGTGGCTCACAACCATCTGCAATGGGGTCTGATGCCCTCTTTTGGCCTGCAGGCAAACACACAGAGAGAATATTGTATACATAATAAATATTTTTAAAAAATGACTGTACATCAGAGGCAAACATAACTAGCAATTCAGATAATAAACCTTAAGATTTTAGGACTGAGGGCTGGAGAGATGGCTCAGAGGTTAAGAGCATTGCCTGCTTTTCCAAAGGTCCTGAGTTCAATTCCCAGCAACCACATGGTGGCTCACAACCATCTGTAGCGGGATCTGGTGCCCTCTTTCTGGCCTTCAGGCATACACACAGACAGAATATTGTATACATAATAAATAAATATTTTTTTAAAAAAGATCTTAGGGTTGAGACACTAGTTACAATACCCACTGGTCAGGTTAATTTCTTTATTATAAAATGGAAAAGCAGGGCTAGGAATGAAACTCAATAGTTTAAAAAAATCTACAACACTAAAGGTGAAGAATTCAAACAGTGCTTTCTTTATTACCTAAGTCCATCAACCACTCAGGGCCCAATGACTTCTGCTGGGGGAAGACAGATTCATGAGACCCCTGAAAGCATAGGCAATACTGAAACTAAACCCATCCAATACTTCCTGTTACCACCTACGTCCCTGTAATCCCTGATATTCTTCTAAACTTGGAAAACAGACAAAGATATGGGAGAAAACAGCTGTTTTACTTGCTATTTCAAATACCCTACCTGTTTCTTTCCTTCCTCGTCCTCTTCCTTTTGTTTGGACTATCATGATCTCAGTTTCTTCTGTGGGCAGTTCATTAATTTTTTGCAAGAAGAGCTTCTCCAGAGCTTCTGCCATTAAGACGATGTCATCTCCAGGCTGGATGAGGAAACAGGTGGGGTAGAGCTGGAAGGCCCCCTCTTCCCATCTTTGTGGACACACCAAGGCCACCCATCCCCCAACACATGGAGCATTGTATCCAGGCTCCTTCCATCATCTAGATTCCAAGGGGCCATAAAGGTTATGCTACTAGGTATCCCTAACAAGACCTCTCCAACTGTATTTCTCTTTCAGTTTTAAGCTCCAAGAAACCATCTTTGTGCCTTATGTACCTACCAACCCGGTCAATTTCTAGACTCCTTGACTTTGGGGTTTCTTCAAATACAACTCAAATGAATTCACTAGAAATAAATTACATAGCATTTCTTGTGACAAATGCTTTTTAGGGCTCCAACAATGCTCCCCAATATACCCTAGAGGCAGCTCAGTGGGGATTAGATGAAGCCTTTATCACAATGCCTTTATGAATTCCCATTCTAATCACCCATTCTAAGTCCAAAACATGCTGTCCCCATTCAGCTCTCAACTGAGGGTCTAGTCTGTACATTTTGCTGTTCACCTAAGTGGTGAGAACTAAGGCTTTACAAAACACAGTAAACTTCAAGAAACTCACCTACCCATCTCTTCTGGGCAATTTTACCCACTACACGAGCAGAGGTCAAAAGCTGAGTGAGTTCTGTATAGTGTCTCCCTCCAGAGTCGTTCTATTTGAAAGGGTTGGTTTTAATCACATCTGTGGTCTGAACTGTAAACAAACGATCTGGCTTCATGGCATAGCCGAGCCGAAACGTTTGGCTATGGGGTTAGGAAGTGACCCTTGGGTCTATATAAGACCAGGGGGACACTCAATATTATGGCCATGGCCACAGTTCCAGGAGACTGTGACCCACAGAATAGGTGGGGGTCTGCAATTAACCCCACTGTACATTCTCACATCAAGGTTTGTGCTTGAGCACACCTCCGAAACACTCTAGTTGCACAGGTTCTTTCATCTAACAATTTATACCATCCCAATGGACCATCTAGTGTCATCTGTCCTCCTATATTCTCTATCAGACATGCTCAAGAACTAAAATAAAATCCCCAGAGTACTAGAGGCAGGTACTTCAGGCTAGTAAAGGATAGTACCCTCCTCCCCACAAAAGAAACATCCTGTCCTAGGCACAATTACAGGTCCCATCACCCTACTTCTGCAAGTATCTTACTATCATACTTACAGCCTAGCTGCTCCCAGCAACCCTGCCCCTAGGATCCTGACAAGCGCCCCATTTTTACTTCTCATTCCCAAGCTGGACCCCTGTCCCCTAGCCACATCTCACCTTGTTGTAGATGTAACAATTTGTAAACATAGTGTTGAAGTCCTGGATACATTCCTGAGCATTCCAGTAATAGTTGTTTTCCAAGCGCTTTTTTATTGTTCCCATATCCATGGGTGTTTTAATGATCTTATAGTAATCCTGAGGAACAGATCAAAGAAGGCCAGAGTCACCTGAGCAGTCATCATGCTGGACTAGCTACCTATGATTAAGCCCCTCTCTCACCACACTCAGAGATTTTTCATGCTATCAGTAAGGAACTGAAGGTAAAGTGGGTAAAGGAGAGATTCCTTAACACTAGATGGCAAATGTACAACCTAACAGGTTGTCTTCATATCTTGATCATATTTGCCCTCATTTCCTAGTCACCTCATCCAGGCCTCCTTCTTAGCCTTTTTAAATATTCCACTAAGTCAAATTAGTGCTGCCTGTATGCACACGGGTAGGAGGACCATTAGGATCATCAGTAACCTTCCAGTGGACATATCCCCAAAGAAAACTGACTGTCCTTCCCCCAGCAGCCATCAATTGTCATTAGCTCCTGAGGTAGGGGTGGGGCCTTACAAGATCCCCTTCTCTTTTCAGGGTGTTAAAATATCCTTTCATTCTAAATAAGTATTAGAGAAATCAAATCATGCAGCCTTTTAAAAGGGGGCTGAGGGACAGAGGAGAGTACCAAGATACTATCCCAAAAATCAAGTGGGCAATAAGGTTTTGAGTTGTGCCAATACCCATAAAGAAAAGGACACTATTACCCATGTAAGAGGAGGTACATACAGGTGCCTTGCTTTGGTAAGGGCTGCATGTGCACACCCATACCAAAAGGCAACTCAAAATCAGACTTTTAAACCTATTTCATGCTGCCTCCTCCCTTCCCTAGAGAACTAATGACAAAATTAATTAACTCCTGTGGAAATCTGGACAGATTTTATTCTGTGAACAAAACTATGAGAATAATATCTGGACCTGTGTTGCAGACTGGCCAAGTCGTTCAAGGACAACAGTAGAGCAGGGGGATGAAAAGGAACTGAGAGCTAAAGGAGTAGGTTTAAGGTAGGACAAGAGGTCAAAATTACACGTGAAGACATAAATACAAAATACAAAAGGTAGAGCTAGAAAATAGCTCTCTAACAGCTCCTGAGAAGTATTAGCTCCACCAGCCACCAGCTGGTTCGATCCAGGTCTATTTAGAGTAAAGGTCTTAAGATCACTCTTGCCCAGCAGCCCTTCTTTGAAGACATGGAAATCAGTGGGATTCTAGAACTTAGAAGGAATGGGTAGGATAGTATGGAGCACAAAGACCAGACGAGACTAGGTAACAAGTTCACAACCAGTCTGGGACATGCAAGACTTTGTCCTTTTAACTTTTAAAAAGGCTGCTAAAGGTGACATCCAAATTAGCAGAGGGATAGGATTCATACGACCCAAGAAAGGGAAATTCTAGCACACGTTCAGGAGTTCCAGCCTGTGCAACTTGACAGATTTTAATAGTCAAGCTTCACCTACCACACGACATTTAGTGGTCAGGATATCCCTGTAACCTCCTTGCCTGAGTTCCCTAGCAATCCCCTGCCTTGGACTCTGCCCTTTGAGGCCTCTGTGCCTCTGGCCCTATTGTTTCCTCCTATAACAAAGTGACCTTCTATTCTAGCTTCTTCAAACAGTGGTCTCACATCCTCGCTATCTCACTCACACAATCATAAATCTGGCTTTAACTTCTGTGTCACATCTTCCTACTGCCAGCAGGATGGTAGTGTAAGACCCTCCTCTTTTTGTCTCTCCATGTTCTCTGATGTAGAAATCTGGGGACTGCTTTCTGCTGGCAATTCTCTTTTCCATAAAGCCTTTCTTTTAAAGTTTTGGAACCCGCCTTCCACCTCCAGTTTCTTCTATCCCATCTGATCTGAGAATGTTGCTGTGGTTGTCTCCTAAGGCCAGGAAACATATTTGGTGGACACACACCGAACATTGATCACAGTTGTGGTTTTCAAGACAGGCCAGAGTAGGGTCTCACATTTTGAAGAACCTGAACATCTGGCAGAGACTAAAGACACATGAAGAGTTCTAGCTCTCAAAGACCCAACTTGGGTAATGGCTACTACCACATAACACATTTGCCAGGAGTGCATGAAAACAACACATTCCAGAGAGCAACTTAGAAATATGAACGCATTTGTTCCAACCAGTCCCCGAGGTTCAGTGAATTAGTTCAGATTATAGAGCTGTCTGCTAGGGATGCATAAAAATGGGACATCCTGAAAGAGGGAGGGAGGGAGGGAGGGAGGGAGGACGGATGGAAGGAAGGAAAAGGGGAAGGGAAGGGAAGGGAGGGGAGGGAGGAAGGAAAAACCAAGATAAAGTATGTTCTGGAGGGCGATAGTAAGTGTAATATCTCTAGGGGACATATAACACAGTCCCCTTCAACCAAGTTTTCTGGGAGATGCTCCAATATCTTTACCAGCTTGGCAGTGCTTTGGTGGTGATGCAAGTAACTGCTGTTGCAGTAATCAGTTCCCTTTCTACACAGGCTGACCAACCACAGCTTAGAGAAAAAGGGGGGGCGCTTAGACTACTAGTTGGGGTTCTGACTTCAGCTCACCTTATTTAATCTTTTCCTATACAACTTTCACTAGAGTCCCAATTAACTAAGAAATATTATGTCTAAGACAGCTTCCCTTTTTCTTTTCCTGTTTGATTTTCAGGATGGCTATAACCACATAATGAAAGGCCACTGTGGATACTGGTGTTCAGAGTTCTTACCACGACTCTAAACCTGTTTCCACCCATCTGTAAAATCTGCCTGCACCAGGAGACTGAGGGTGGTGGTAGCCCAGACCCTGCCCAGCTACTCACAGGGAGGTTCAGCTTGACGGCATCCACAGGCTGCTGGAAAGGCCACGCAAACTGGTGTTTCCATAGTGTCTTGAGCACCACTCTGAGCAGATATTGCAGTTGATTGGTCTGCCTCTTGGGCTTATTAGGGTTGGAGGTCTCTGGAGGTGGAGGATTGGTGCTGGCTGCATTTGCTGGCTGGGGTTGGGCCTGGGCCTGCGTTGTAGACATTTGGGAGGTTTCTAGTCCATCCCCCATTACTGGCAGATTTCTCAATCTTGTCCCAGGGCCACTCTCCGTAGACATGCTAGAGATCCCATCACATTCTTCACCAGGCACTCTACACAGAAAGAAAAAAAGTCCCATCAGAGACCACAGCACATAGATCATGCTAGAAATGACAAGTGACCCTGGCTTCAGACTCCAAAGATTGTGATAATTGCCAGCAACTGGTCGGAATTTTAATAACCCAATTAAAAGGACCCTAGTGCCTCTCTAAGACTGGCTATCTAGCTAGGCCTGGTGATAAGGGCCTGTAATCCTGGTTGCTCTGGAGGCTAAGGAAGGTAGTTTACCAAATTTAAGACCTGCTTGGGCAACTCAGTACTCAGTCAGATGTCTCAAAACAAAACAAAACAAAACAAAAAAAGGAGACTGTCTGGACACAGTTCAGTAGTAAGAATACATGCCTATTACGCACAATCCCAGTACACCAAATGCCTGACCATCTAGCACGGAAGATAGGTATATATAATCTATCAACAGCCAGGGGCAGAGAACTCAGTAGAAACTTATCAGGAACAAGCAAAGCCACCAAGAACTACAGAGTTCACAAGGAAGAAGGTATAATAAAGGTATGTTTTGCAAATCTGCATAACCCTTTCCTCACCTAAAGACCTTTAGAGGATGTGGTAGCGTGACAGGGTAAGATTATATAAGCCCTTGTTTGTAACTGTGGTTTATGAAGCACAAAGCCAAGTCAATACTTCTATTTAGGCCAGGGCTATAAAGGAAGAGTCAGCAAGATAAGTCCTATTCACCTGACTTTGGACAGCTTTACAATTACTGAGAACATTTTCTGAGTAACTCAGATAATGCATGGTTCTGAGTAAAGAAATCTCATAAAAGGCTATTGCTCATTAAGAAAAATTTTCATTCATACTTGTTAATCCAACTATCCTAATGAAATAAACTAATCCTTATAAATAAACCACAGCTCAAGGACTAGCAACCTCTCCCTCTTTAAGAAGCGGGATGAGGAAGGATTTCATGGATAGAAAGCCTCGTCCTGGCATCTCTCCAACACAGAATTAGAGATGGTGAAAGGGTACCACAGTTGAAACTAAGGGTGTATCTACCTCACTTAAGTCTGATTGGGCTGATGGTTAAATAAAGACCAGCCAGCCTGTGTAAAGGACCCCCCAAGGTGAGGAGAAAAGTGAGCCATGGGTTTAGGACCATGGGTCTTTGGAACAACTTCATTTGGTGAGCAAGCATGGTAAAACACCACATGACTCCAGCATCATGGTCTATGGTGTTTCTTTCCTTTAAACGCTTTAGAATAAAGAGAGACAGATGTGTGTGTGTGTGGGGGGGGTTGTCCAATAAAGACCTCCAGTCTGGTGGTTGACGCTGTAATACCAAAACTAAAGAGGCTGAGGCAAGATCATGAGTTCAAAGACAACCTGATATTCAGTCATGAATGAATGACATGCATGAACATATACACACACACCCTCCCTCTCCTTTTGATGCTGTATATTAAACACGTGCCCAGTGAGTGTGAGTAAGGAGGCCACAGAGCAGAGGGACAGGTTAACAGTCCAGGACTCTCATCCTCACCCTGTTAATAGTGTTCCCGTGTACATCTGGGGGAAAATGAAATGTTCTGTGAATTTCAAGAATCCACCCCTATCGCAGTAAGCCCCACCCCTAAACATAAACAAAACAAAAGTGAAGAGGTCAACCAGAACCTCTCATCTGTGTCTGGGGCAAAGCATATATAGCACAGAGATGATCTATTTAGCCTCCCTTCAACATCATCCTCACTAGGCCTCAACCATCTATGCTCCATAACATTGACTGTCACCATCCCTGTCACCTTCTGACTTGTTAAGCACACAGAGACAGATGCCAACCTCCTACCTACCCAGCACCTGATGCTTCCTTGATCTTCCAATGAGTGCACTCACAAACTTGGGAGTCTTAAGGCCTGTCTTGAAGTTATTTTCATTCTATCACACAGAAGACTGTTACTGTGAGGTTTCTAGCTCAGTCTCACGGCTCTGGAAAAGCGACACTCATGTGGACAATGTGGTAACTATCAGACAGAGTCATTTACTTAGCCAGTGTGTCTCACTGGAGTTCCATGGCAGCCTGGGGTATTTGGCAATTGACATGACATTCCCTTTGAGTTGATAAAGTAACACCAGTCAGAATCATGAAAAAAATCTGAGCTGCTGCTCTGGCCATGGACTGGGAGAGAAGATAACTGTTCTGAGGGCAAGGCACACCATATGTGCCTCCCCTCCCCTCCTATGCTGAGGTAAGCCAAGACAGGTCTAGTTAGCACAGTGAAAAGAGAGACAGCAGCAACTATGAGGAGCAAACAGAAGGGTAGTTGAAGATCTGACAGCTAAGGCGATGTTCCCAAGTCAACTTTTCTAGTGTGTGAGGGGTGTCCAAAAAAGTTGCTTCCCTTTCTATTTTCATTCTGACCTGTAACCAAGGGTCAAAAGCCCCCATTCACTAAGATAAGAAAAAGGCCAAGGAACAGTGAGAGAATTCCACCTATTGTTTTCAACTCTAAATGCTTCATGACCTAAGTGGATGTCCTGATTCTGAATCTGTTCCAGAAGAAAGCCTATAATTTTTTGAGTTTAGAGACAAAATGGGAAACATGAAGCCAGGGTGCAGAGTGTAGTGTTAATGCCAAGGTGCCCTGAGAGGGGCACTGCAAGCACTGTTAACAGAAAGCAGTTGACCATGTTAGGCTTTAGTGTGTTCCTTTTAAATAATTTCATGTCATTTCCAAAACTTAACAGCTTGGTATTACTGTAATAAAAAGCAAGAATCACAGGGGGAAAAAATCCATATAAAAGGAGGAAGCAGGCAGTATCCATACTGGTTCTGGGAGGTTGTATTTATTGTATAATGCTTGAGAGAGACAGTCTTTAGGAAGTAACTAACTATACACACAAAGTATTCTCCTTTCAAAATATTTTTCAACAGCAAGGGGCATTAGTAAGTAGTTCTAGTTGTTTGTATCTACCTAATAAAACAGTAATACTGAGTGTTTACTTTGGTACATACACATAAAAAGGCAGAAATTACTTTTGCCTATTTTACACACAAGGGTATGTTTGTGCTGGGTATATACATGTATTTCAATGTGTGTAGGCCCTTAGTTGCTCTTTCACTTTAATTGATTGAGACAAGATCTCTCAATCCAGCAGAGCGCTCACCGATAAAGCAAGCCTTACTAGCCAACTTGTTCCTATAGCCACTGTGTCCATCTGGCATTTATGTGAGTTTCTGAGTATCTGAACTCTGGTCCTCATGCTTGGATAGCAAGTACTTAACCTCTGGGCCATCTCCACAGGCCCAACTTAGAGATTTTTAAGAATGCTGTGAAAGTTTGTGAACCTCTAAATTTGTATGTATATCCATTAACATAAACTATGTGTATGTGTATATATAACTCCCAAAGTTCACCAACTTCTGATTAAGTATGTCTTCTTCTCTAGGACACTTTTTTAAAGAAAAGATTCATTCATTCACCCATTCATTTATTATGTATACAGTGTTCTGCATACCAGAAGAGGGTACCAGATCTCATTTAAGATAGTTATGAGCCACCATGTGGTTGCTGGGATTAAAGTCAGGTCTCTTCACCTCTCAGCCATCTCACCAGCCCTCTCAAACACATTTGATACCATCTCCCCTCTTAACATTGTCATAAGACTATTTTAAGAACAGTTGATAGCTCAGCAGTGATGATGAATGTCTTTAATCTCAGGCCTCAGCTGCTAGTACGGAATATGTGTTGCCCATTGCTAAGAAGTTTAGAGTGGATGTGACCAGTCCCATTTTGTTTCTCTGGTTCCAGTCTCCTGGTCCACTGAAGTCCCAGTAACACTACCAGTTCTGTCTTGTCCTGTCAGACTCACCTTCTTCCTAAAGTTACAACACACAGACAGTAAAATGCCAGGGAGGTAACAGTTATGAGTGCTTATTAATTGAAAGCCATCACTGTATCATCTGCCCTAAAGCGTAGAAAATCTCTTTACTTATTGTGCTAATGATGCTCTATGCTCTGTATTACAGGCTTGAGCTATATTAGTTTAATTCTCACAGAAACCTCACAAGCCAGACAGCGGCATCATCACCTTCACCATGATACCCGTGACAACACAGCAGTCAAATGGATGTCACATGGAGTAGTGAGTACTTAGTGTACTCTGATTCAGAGCAGCCTCAAAAGCGTAAGAGCAATAACCATGAGCTTCTGCCTTGGCTAATAATACTTCATCCCTCAGAAGGCCTACCCTCACTACAGAGCATCATGAGCTGGGGCTCAAGTCAGATTTCTAGTAGTGCTATCTCCAAACATTTTTCAGTCCCAACAAATCAATCAGAACTGAGACACCTTATGGTAACTGGTCATCTGTTTGCAAGGAGAATTGCACATCATTATAGGCAAAATTAAAAGCACAATTCCCCGCTGAAGCTTGGGTACAAGAAAAGGCCTGAAAGGATATAGTTTAAACTTGTTTCCTGCTGGCCAATGTGGTCAGTTCCAGGCACATAGGAAAAATACATTCAAATTCACATATATCCTTAAAACATGGTGCCTTTCTATGAGTACAAGGTATTTGCATAAAGCATTTGAGGCAATGACAGAGTCTACCTACCACAAACAAAAACAAAGAGGTAAGGGGCACTGATACTGGCAATAATAAAGAAAAATGAACAAGGACTTTGCAGATAAACGGATGGAAAAACACAGAGTGAGGTAGCCCAGATCCAGAAAGACAAATGTTTCATCTTATTTCTCATGAGTACATGCCCTGAGTAACTGTAGTAAAACTTAGGAAAAAGAAAGGGACCATTGCCATCCCAGGGTAAGGGGCTGGGGGAACAATAGAGAGGTGAAGCAGGATATAAGTCATCTGATCTGGAAAGTGTGTGGGGAGTACCTAGGGAGGAAGCATGGAGGGAAAAAATGGGAGGGTAAAATAACAGTAAGAATAAAAGTCATACTATTAACTTATTCACTAAAGAAAAACCAATATACACATTATGTTTGTGTATATATATTATATATATTAAATGATATTTTGTCATTTGGGCTCATAATGATCCCTCCTAGATCCAAAAACCACCTAATAAAAAAAGCTCCAAACAGGCATGAGAAGCCCTCTTTAGGAGTTGTTCATTAGGGCAGTTTAAGAGACTCCCAAACATGCATGGTACTGCTATGCCTTGGGTTACTCTGGATAGGTGGAAGAAAAGTTCCTATTTCTGTAGACATCATGTACTTCAGACACAGGGCACAGAAGTCCCTGAACGCCTCCTCACTGAAAACTAGCTTTTCATGGTACCTGAGGTACTATGCAAGCTTCCAAAGGAGGGAATCAACAAAAAGACCAACCCAGGAATGCCTCCAATGAAACACAACGATGACCAGCAAGCACAGCACACATCCCTTCGTGGTAGCCAAGAGCTACCAAGATTGCACTCAAGACCTGTTCAACAGGAGGGAAAATTATACTTGGTACTAGAAACTTAGCCAACTACCAAGGGCTAGTGAAGTCATATATTATGGAGGAGAACCTGCAAGTACCACTTAACTAAATCAGTATAATTCCTGACTACCTTCTAAATATTTGTCCTTATGCCCACAGAGGAATACAGTTCTCACTTCTCGTGAAGGGAACTTCTCTTTACAACAAAGACTATTACAGAAAACCTCAACCAATCAAAATGCAGAGATTTATAGAGACCAGTCCTAATGAATACAACTAAAAACACTCCTGTACCTTAAAGTTCATGGAACATTGTGGAAGAGGTGGTCAAAAGGGTGTAAGAGCTAGAGAGAATCAGGAAGATTGTTGTGAGACTGTCTCCTAGTAATGCCGAGTTATACCCAAAATGTCTCACCAACACAACAGCCTAAATGCAAGCTGAACAAGGACAAACAATAGACATGCTGAGAGCGGGTCACAAAGCTCCAATCCTACACAAAACATAGGCAACTAAGGAATGCTGACATTGGGAGAAAGAGTCTTCCTCAGGGAAAAACACACCAATTGGTTATCTAATACCAAATGGTCAACCTTGAAAACATAAAAGTAACTTTACGTATACTGAGCAGGTTTTATTTATACTTAAAAATATATATGTATACACATATGCATGTGAACAATGACTAATTTTAAAAGACCATGAATTTGAAAAAGGACAAGGAGGGACATATGGGGGGGGGGACACTAGAGAAATGACCTAATCTAATCATATTACAATCTCAAAAAGAAATGAAAGAAATTAAACACACACATAATTTCTCATTGCTAGTCAAGTTGCAGCATATTTTGCCCTGCCCTAGGAACATCTTTGCTGAAATACTTGTTATACAACATGAGTGTGAAAAGCCCCATTCCTCTCCTGGTCCTAGAGTAGTAGCTACTTCACAATTATGATGATAGCACCATTTAATTGTGCAATCTGTGTCAGTGGGGAAGCACAACCGGGATTACTTTTCTGACTAGTTCTTGCAGCTGGTGAGAACACTTATATTACGAGCCAGACTGCACTGCCTGGAGCAGTGGCTGTGTGCTGAGGCAGCTCTTAGAAGCCTTAATCCTTTTTTGATTAGTTTGTATATACTGCCACTCCTTTCTTGGTCCTGCCAAGTTAGACTCTACAGTACTACAGACCCTGAATCTTCTCTTGAACCACATAAGTGAAGATGAAAATAAGCCAGCCTTTTTGCTAAGGGAATGTGATATACACTCAAGTTCTTCCTGCCCAAAGGGGTGGGGTTGCGGAAAGGCATGGGCCAACAAAGATCTTATAGCCAGGAAGAGCAGAAGCTGGGCTGGCTACAACTACACTAACTAGAATTCTACTGCCTTGCCTTTATAAAAAAGCAATAGGTGATCTTGAAGACAAACAGCTTGCGTATAATTGGGGGAAAAAAGCTGTACTGTTACATAGAGGTCACATCATGGCACTGACAGCTAAATCTGGACAGAAAGATTCATGAATTTATCTGTGAGTTTGAAGCCAACCTGGTCTACAGGCTCCAAAAGCTAAAGATAAACCCTATCTAGAACCCCCCCCCAAAAAATAATTCATGAATTTAAAATATTTCTGTAAGAGCATGCAGTGGAAATCAAAACAAACCAAACACTGATATGGATGTGATCAAGCTTGCTGAGCTAACTTTTCTTGTAAAGGAGCACAGAGTAAATACTGTCAGCTGTGCATGATGAATATAGGTCTCTCAAAACAATCTTTTCTTCTGTTACCACAATGTGAAAGCAACCGCAGACAGGCAAATGGGTAAGAATGAAACTTGTAGTCACCGTTCCACAGGATTCCAGACTTTCTGAAGAGAAGGGGAAAGGAAAATGTTATAAAATAGTGGGGTTTTGTTTGTTTGTTTGTTTGTTTATTTTTTGAGACAAAGTTTCTCTGTAGCTTTGGAGTCTGTTCTGGAACTTACTCTGTAGACCAGGCTGGCCTTGAAGTCAAAGATCTGCCTCCTCAGTGCTGGAATTAAAGGTGTGTGCCACCATGCCTGGCCTGACAAAACAGCTGCTTCTTTTTTTTCTTTTTAAGAATAATAAGAACTTGCAGAGTCTTCAGCCAATGTTCCATTTTTTACTGAGAAGAAAATTAACCAAAGTCAGTTTGAAGGGGATGCTTGCACTTAAACCGACACCTTCTCAGTAACTTCCAGTATGACTGGGGGCTGAATGGAAATAAACCCTTCATCATTTTAAAATTAGAACAGTTAAAAGCAGCATCTCCACCAATAAGAAAACAGAAAAGAAAAACCCTTGAATAAGAGCTATGACCTCGCAAGAAATAATGTTGCATTTGACATTAAATCCATCTTTTTTCCACAGAAATCAAGTAACCCCAACCAACACTAGTAAGAGGGAAGTAGTACAGGAAAATAAGCAGGTAACATAAGGCATGTATCATTTTCTCTTGGGGTTTTCCCAATCGCCCTTGTCTCTATGAAAGGGCAATAATAATCAACCCCTCCCTGGTGTATCTAGGTATCCAGAGGAACCTCAGGAACACAGGTTGGCATCTTAGACTCAGAACCTTACTCCCCTGCAGACTACTCATCTTGTGGGTCTAAATAAGAAAAGCTAGACTTGGAACATAGATCAGTTGATAGGGTCATATAATCTGGGCACGGTAGCATATTACTATACCTATACATATACACGCAGGACGGCGGTGGGTAGAGTCAAGAGGAGAATCAGAAGTCCAAGGTTGTTCTTGGCTTCAGAAACAGTTTGAGGCCTTATCTGGGATACGTGAGCTCCCACTCCAAAACTCGAAATAAAATAAAATAAAATAAAAAAAAGAGGAAAGCTATTTATCAATAGGGAACTTTTAGCCCACAGCAAACCAAACTCCAGGCAGAAACTATCACACTGCAGATGAAAATGTAGTACTCCATGGAACTCCTTGTTGCTTCTGTATAAGAACTAAAAAGATAAAACTAATATTCACGTATAAGTTTAAAGTACAGAACAACAGAATAAAACTAGAGGAGGAAAAAATATAAAAATAATCTATCTTTGTCTCATTTTTTTTTCTCTTCCCCATTTCCCTGGCTGGTAAATGTTTCCAGTCTAGGAGGAAAAATACATTAAAAATATCTTAAATACCCGGGTGTAAGTAGGGACACACTAGAAGTAACCTAATTTGTTAAGACTTAACACTTGGTGGAGTGGGAGGAGACTGGGCAGGCAACGGGGCACTCAAACAGCCTGAGATCTCAGTAGGACAAATGAGATATCAGCCAAGAATTCACCAAAGGACAAAAGACTTCTGCATCAATATAGAAAGAAAAGTTAAGAGGGTCTAGTGGAATGCCCCAGAAATGGAAATTCCATCAATGACACTGTATCCATGTGTATCCACAGAAATGTGATGTTATCATATAGCACATTATGAGGTAAAGTCAATAGTTTGCTTGCTAAACCTCTTATGTCCAAAATATTTCAACACGTGATGTTTATAACGTTATCACATTATTGGCTAGGCCTGGAGGCAAACTCCAAGTTTAGGCCAGCCTTGTCTTCTGAAACAACAAAAAGAAGCAGGATTGGAGGAAGGGAGATAGCCTGATAGGTAAAAGGGCTTACTGTTAAAGTGTGACAACCTACGTTTGATCCCCATAACCCACAGGAGAACCAATGCCCAAAAGTTACCCTCTGGCTTTCACATAATCACTTGTGTTCTTTTGTGAACCCCCCTAATAATTTTTAAAAATGTTTAATGTTCCATACCTAATCTTGGCACTCCACATTGTACAACTCAAATTCTTAGAAAAATTTACACTCAAAAATCTGTGGTCAGAAATGCGCATGTAGATCGACTGGCAGTAGTTACTTAGATGCATGCATGAAGCCTGAATTCAGGTTCAAGCCCTAGCACACCGCACATGCTGAACGTTAGCAGTGCATGCCTGTTAATTCAGAATGCTTACTTAGAAGCAAACTATGTAGTAAGTGTAAACAGGAGAAGGCATTTTCAGAAACACAGGAGGATTTCAATATAGGATAAAATCGTTGATTTTCCTGTTACAAAACTCCTTACTAGTCAGGTGGTGGTGGCCCACACCTTTAAACCCAGCACTCTGGAGGCAGTGGTGGCGGGGTGTCCACTGTGAGTTCGAGGCCAGCCTGATCTAAAGCGCTTAGGACAGCCAAGGCTACACAGAGAAAGAAACCCTGTCTTAGAAAAACAAAAACAATTTAAAGGTAGCAGAAGCAGGTGATCTCTGAGTTTGAGTTCAGCCTGGTCTACAAAGCAAATTCCAGAACAGTCAGGGCAACACAGAGAAAGCCCATCTTGGAAAAACAAATAAAATGAATAAAGCAAATAAATATTTAAGGCTGCTGTGGTGTTAAAAGGACAAGGCCCAAATCTCATGTCTGTTTTGTGTTTTTTTGAGTCAGGGTCTCACTCTGTAGCCCTGGCTGGCCTCAAACTCAGAGGTCCTCAGCACTGGGATCAAAGGTGTTAGCCACCAAACCAGCCTCGTTACCCTTTGGAGAGAGGTTGATAAACAGTGCCCCAATCTAGCCTCTAAATCATGAGTCTCCTTCCTGCCCTAGCCTTCCCAGTACCCTGGAATGACAGGCACAGCCACTATGCTAACCCACCTCTCCTTTTTAAACAAATACTAGAACCTTTAGGTACATTTACATTACTATATAACCACCACCCACACATCTCTGTAACTTCTTCCATCCTGCATCCATTAAACACTAACTCCTCGTTTCGCTAATTTCAGTCCCCGGCAACTAACTACCTAGAGGCCTCCTCACTTTGAGTGAAACTTCATGGATTATTTCATGTAACAGGATCCACCTTACAGCATACGTCAGAAGTCCCTTCCTGGTTTTAAAGTTGACTGTACACATAAACGACACATGTGTAGGCTCAGTTTCTAGACACTTCCGATTTCTTTTTTTAATGTGTATGAGTGTTTTTGCTTACATGCATGTATGTGCGCCACATGTATGCCTAGTGCCAGAAGAGGTTAGAAGGAATCGGATTCCATGGAACTGGAGTCACACAGATGGTTGTGAGCCATTGCAGGGGTACTGGAAACCAAACCAGAGTCCTCTGATAGAGCAGTCTGCTCTTAATCATGAGCCATCTGCCCAGCACCCCCCTCTTTCTTTCTTTTTTTTTTTACAGTCTGTGTGGTTATTATAAACCATGATGCTGTACATAAATATCCATTTGCATCCATCCCTGATTATAAGAGAATATCCTGTTTGTCTACTGAGACAAGGTTGCTTGGGCTGGCCTTGAATTCATGATTCTTTGGCTCTGTCTTCTAAGTACCTAGATTACAAGCATTCAGCACCACATCTGACAAGAATGCCCTCATTATTTCATTTTAACATGCATACAGGTATACATGTGTCTGTGTGTGTGATATGTGCCTATAGGCCTGAAATTGATACTGGGTATCTTCCTTGATTGAACTCATATTAAGACAGGATCTCTCTATGAACTCAATTTGGTGATCACCTACTATAACTAGCCAGCATATCCTGGTGATCCTACCCTTCCTTCCTTAGTACTAGGATAACAGTTGACAGGAACACACCTCCATTGCTTTTACAAAGGATGTGGGATCCCAACTCTATTCTTCATATTTTCACAGCAAATGCTTTATCCACTGAGCCATCTTCATAAAAAGATCTTTGTGAAATTACAGAGAAAGTAAAATATCACATCTGAAGCTGGGGGGGGAGGTGAATTAAAAGAGGCATGGTGACACATGAGAATAGTCTGAACTACTCTAGAGGCTAAGGAAAGAGGAAGATCTCTAAAGAACGAAATTAAAGGTGAACCTGGGCTACATATACATAATAAGACCTCATAAGGAGGACAAAGGAAAAAAAGTAAATAAAGCACAATTTTAACTGATGAATCTTTCTTAAGGATTTGAAAGCTTCCAAAAATTACTGTGGTGTGTGTACATGCACTCCTAGAACCATAGGGGCTGAATTATGAAGTTCCTAGATTTGAAGCCAGCCTTACCTACATGTGAGACCTTCTCAAAAACAAAACTTTTAATTAAAAATCCCTAAGTTAAAATCCAGCATTGGATGCTAGAACAGAAAGCCAATATAAAAATAACCACAATGAAAGAAGCCTTGGCTGCATTTGGATTCTTACATCTGATGAGATTTTCTCAAATGTGAGAGAAACTGAGGGAATTAAAAAGAGAAGACCATGCTCCCACAGGGATGGCAACTGTCTACTAGCTAGTCATCTTACCAAGAAGTACACATCATACAAACCCTTTGAGATCTTTGTTGAGGGGAAGGGAACAGCAACAAGTTTAGCAGAGAGGCTACTACAGGACCAGAAAAAAACACAAAGGGGAAGGGGATGCTAAGGGTACATAGATCAGTGTGAAGTACACGTTTATCATGTACAAAGCTCTTATTTCAATCCCTAGTGCACACAAGAGGGGAGGGAAATGACTGAGTAAGACTCATAAATAATTTAGAGTTTGGACAGAGCTGGGCGGTGGTGGTGCACATCTTTAATCCCATCACTCAAGAGGTAGAAACAGGTGGATCTCTGAGTTTGAGACCAGCCTGGTCTACAGAGTGCGTTCCAGGACAGGCTCCAAAGCTACAGAGAAACCAACCCTGTCTCAAAAAAAACAAATTAAAAAAAAAAAGAGTTTAAGAGCTTAGAATGAACTGGATTTAAGCATCAAGTTTAAAGAGAACATAGCACAGCAGGTTAGAGGTGGTAGGTAGGAGTCATATGGTCTTAGGCTACTGTCAGCTTAAAGTAGGGGGAAAACAAGTTTGTTCTCCAAGAGTCAAATAAATAGTATATGCAAAGGAAGCAGCAGAAATCCACTCTAAAAAATATTAAAGTGAGGTGCTTTAATACTTCCACATACAGCAGAAACTGAAGGAAAATCTCAGAACAAGGAAAATACACTAAGGGATATGGTCAATTAACCTATAAAGTTTCCAGAGTCTAACTCTTTACATCATTACATGGCTTCTCCAAAAGGGTACAGAAATCTATGAGCTTTATAGCATTCTGTCTTCTGGTCACAACAGCTGAGCAACTGGTATACACAAGTCAGTGCTCTGCCATAAGTGAGGGAACATTCAGGACCCCTCAGAGATGTGAAGGCAGACCTCTGAACATATTGCTCTGTGAATGCCGTGAAAGAATTCTTTTATTGCTGGGAAACATGCCTACAGAATCATCTGCTTAGGGAACAGAAAGGTCACAGAAATAGATTGCTGGGCCTTCCACAGACCAGGCAAAGGTTATTGGTGAGATCGTCCATCTTTGTCAAAGAAACTCCAACAGGCATGCACTCCTGGCTCCAATAAATTCCTCTGTCCATAACACTCTACAAGAAAACAACTCAAGTAACTGAATCAGAAATTTGTCTAGTGTTCTACCTCAGCTTGTCTTTGCTAGCTCTCCCTTATCCCATCATTCTCATGCCTCTGTTATTTACATTCTAGGTTCAATTCAACTGATGCCTAAGTCAGAAGCCTACCAGGCAGTGTTATCTTCAAATGATTCTAGTAGCAGAATAGGTTTTCTAGCTGCTGGTGCACACCTGTTGAGGCAGGAAGATAAGGTATTCAAGAGCAGCCTCAGCTACATGAAACCTTGTCTCAAAAGAATGAACTCCAAGATTAGGTGCATTTGTTTTCATGCCCCAGATTTGAAGAAGCATTTTTCCTGACTTTGAACTGTACCATGAAGCTAAATCTGACAAGCTACAAAAATAAAAGCAAAGACAGATGTGGCTTATGGGTACAATGACTTGTACGCCCATGGCACACCACCTATAAACCGGGTCCAGACAGAGATACCTCACAGGGTGTCACAGGTACCTACCTTACTTAGTAGCAAGGGGTCAAGACAAGTTTCCTGAGGCAGTGGGTGAAAGGAAAGAAGCAGTCACGATTTTTACTTTTTGAAGAAATTTGGTTCTTGAAACAATAAACAAGCTAAAAACATGCCTTTTTGAGCAGGCAATAATGGCACAATTCTGTAACCCCAGCCTTTGGAAAGCTAAGTATGTTTTCTCCTACTTCCATCCCCTGTTATATTACAGATGGGACTCTGGGCCCTAAGGATGCTAGACAAGTGCTTTACTGTTGAGCTATACTCCCAACCCTCAGTTTTTTTTCTTAAGATTTATTCATTTAGTTAGTTATGTATACAACATTCTGCCTGCATATATGCTCGCACACCAGATCTCATTACAGATGGTTGTGAGCCACCATGTGGTTGCTGGGAATTGAACCCAGGACCTCTGGAAGAGCAGCCAGCTCTTAACCACTGAGCCATCTCTCCAGCCCAACCCTCAGTTTTTTGAGAGGAGTGGACTACCACACCGAATGCACCAAGATTTATATACTCTATATACAAATTTGTATACCCAGAGAATAAAGTCATTCATTATTTTACTGAGGATCTATTTGGGACTTTAAAAAAAAAAAANAAGGAGCATTGGCTGCTTTCCCAGAGTGTCCAGGTTCAGTTCTCAGCACCCACATCAGGTGGTCATAACTGTCTGTTAACTCCAGTTCTTGGGGGATCTTATGCCCTCCCCTTCTGTAGCACAGACATACATGTAAAAGAAACATATCCTATCAAGGCCTGCAGCCCCAAACTCTAATAGCAAACTATGTAAAGGGTCATGTAGATTATTAAAAGGACAGACAGTGGGAAGAGGTGGTGTACATCTTTAATTCCAGCATTCAGGAAGCAGAGGCAGGGAAATCTCTGAGTTCAAGGAGAGCCTGCTCTACTTGGTGAGTCCCAGAGCCAGTCAGGCTAAGCAGTAATAAAATTAATTTTTAAAAAATTGTAGTGGGTAAGCTCAATTCTCTTCATAACTCAGCACTGGCTTACAACAGAATTTTAGAAATGCCTTCAATAATCCTGTTATCATTCTAGACACAAAAATAGAACTTGCTCCCTTGGGAGTTTACTAGTTGCCATAGAAATGGCATCAAAATGCATGAGACTTTCAGGTGAAGAAACGTACTATGGGTGCTGAAGAAAAATCTTACTAAATCCAGTACAAGCGTACACCCTTTTAATAATAAATGGACGCAGTGCAACCCAGAACACCCCTCAAATTAATGCTCTAAGCCTGAGAGAAAAGACTTTTTCATTCATTTTAACACAAAATACCAACCCATGGAAGAATCCAGGCAAATCTGACAAAAGTGAGTTGCTTCCCCTCCAGGGCCACCATATTCTATACCATCAGACTTTAGAGAGCCCTAATTCACAGAACCCATATATCTCCTTCCTTCACCAATACAACAATTTTTTACGTTTCTATTGTTTCTTTTTCCTTCTAAGACATATTCATAAAAATATACCCCCAACATACACACACACACAACCTAGAGTTGGCTCACTGTCTTTTACTGTTAGATATATCTACTAAAGACTTGATTTCAAACCAAAGACCAATCTGAGGCTTTAAAAAGTATTCTTGAGCCAGGTGGTGGTGATCCACACCTTTTAATTTCAGCACTTGGGAAACAGAGGCAAGCAGAACTCTGAGTTCAAGGCCAGCATGCTCTTTAGAGCAAATTCCAGGATAAACAAGGCTACAAAGAGAAACCCTTTCTTGGGGGAAGGCGGTGTCCTTAGTATAGGGATATAAACAGATGGCAGAGTACTTATACCTCACAAAGCACCAGATTTCATTTCCAGCAGGACCTAGATGGAAAATAAGCACCATGGCACAATAGCCCAATCAATGAGTTGCAGTAAGGGTGCAAACTGCTCCTGAGATCTGTCCACTATTTATGTTTACCTAATTACTAACAAGCATTTATAAGGATTCCTTCTGACTTTGATTGTCTCCTCCCTACAAAAAAGTTGTGTGAAGGTAAAGAATGGGCTGCAAATTAACTCTTGGTTAAGGCTGGTCAAGGAACAACAGTAGTCCATCACCTCAACTCTGTTGTCTGAACTGTTTATTACTAGTAGGTTGAAAACTGGACTTCTCACTCAGCCACTCAACAAATGACTTATTACATATTTTGTTGTACAACAAAACTTTTAAGATATGATATAAAAACATTTGTTGTCATGGCCTCACAAAGACAGGCCATTAGAAATAAAGTAGAAAAGAGGAAGAGGAGGGAGCAAAGGAATGAGAGAACCTGGTCAGGTAAAATGCGGTATTCCTTACTGGTTTCACTACTGAGGTTCTGTGGTTCTTTTCTCATTTCCTCCATATAATATAATGGGTGGAAGGACACAATCCACCCAACTTTCTCCACTGGAATATCCCATTTATAAACAAATTTATATGAAGTTGGCTTCCCAGATTAACTACCTCTTTTGATTCTGAAGTTTTAGTCTCAGCTTCCAGTCTTCAACAGCGACACTAGAAAAGCTCAGGAAAACGTAGTGTATCTATTACTTTGCATAAGACAGTTCATGAAACCAAACCTACATTACAACTTTGTGACTGTACATGCTATTTTACCTGCTGATTCCTCTTTGATGAGTTAAGTATGATTTGATCTACCTCATCCTCTCAAGCAGGCTATAATGACCCAGAGGTTTATACTGTTACATTTTCAGATATATGCAATTCATTTTGGGAATTTTAAATTCTTTTTTTTTACTTTGAAAACTATGGACCCAACAATGTAACTTTTACTTCAGTAAACAAGAAAAGGAAAAAATTAACCTCCAAATCATCCTCAACCTCAAGGGATTGGGAGGTTACAGGTATAGAATAAAAAAAAATGAGGAGGGGTTGGCTAATAAAGAAAAGAATCTTCACGGCTTCTGGGAAAAGCTGGAAATTTTCTAGGAATTCAGTTGCTATCAGTATCAACAGAGGCCAGAGTATTCATCAACTGTCATGACATATGGGGTACATCTATCAGTTAACAGCAGATGTAATTACAAATGTCTGACAGCCATTTTAAAGTCAACCAGTTTCAATTACAGCGTACTGAAAAGAGGAATTTCCGAATTATAAACAACCTGTGCCACAAAGGTCTAGGACAGTTTAGGTCAATGGTTCTCAACCTTTCTAATGCTGGAACCCTTTAATACAGTTTCTCTTCATACTGGTGACTTTCCAACCATAAAATTATTTTGTTGCTACTTCATAACTGTAATTTTGCTGTTATGAATCATGATGTAAATATCTGATATGAAGGCGTGAGCCACCACCACCTGGCTCAGAAAACCAATTTTTACATGTATGGTTTGTGGTGGAGTGCCAGGCGAGCCTAGAAAGTGAGAGACTCAGTAGTGCTAAGGACATTTACAATCCTCATTGTACAATCTTCATTCCCATCCTTCCTCAAAACCTGTCCGTCATCCAACATAAAAGTCTGCCCACTAAACAGTCATTCCTCACTTCTGTCCTGGAACCACTGTTCTATTATTGTCTATATTATTGCACAAACATCTTCTGTGTAGAAAACCATCATTATTTGCGGGGGCAGTGCTCCCAGCACTCAGGAGGCGGAGGCAGAGAAAGGCAGATCTCCGTTAGTTCGAGATCAACCTGGTCTACAAAATGAGTTCCAAGAGAGGCTCCAAAGCTACAGAAAAACCCTGCCTCAGAGAAAAACCAAAAAAGAGAGAAAGAGAAAGAAAAAAGAAAAATAAAAGAAAAACATTGTCTGCTTGCATTTGGCTGTTTTCACTTGGTATACTGTGTTCAGGATCCACCAGAATCATAACATGTCAGTCTCCTTTAAGTCAGAATGATACTACACTGTATGGGTATAACTACATTTTGTGTATTTCCTAAGTTAAGGTTGTTTCTACTGCTTAATTCTGTTAATAGGTCCCCGCTATGAAGCCCAAGCTAGTCTAAACCTTTTGAATGTCCATGACTATTGCGAATAGTACTATCATGGTGGTAATGATACAAGAGGCAAAAAATTTTTTATAAAGTGTCCATTCATGACCAATAGAAATAGCCTCAATACTGAAGGTGGTAACGATTAATTTCTCAGATTTTATCAGTTTAAGTACAGCTCAAACAGTAAACTGGGCCATAACAAACCAAACTACCATTCATTAACAGTCATGCTCAACAAGAGAAATCTAGTATCAAGTATTTTTAAATAGCCAAGCATTGACCCAGGGTAAGACTAGAAGCAATGGTGTGCAACACAGCCGGTAGCATCTAGGACACTTTTACATTTTTTTTTGGACGCTCACTTAGGCTCCTCCAGATATTCCTGCGCCTGCCTTTCTTTCCCTTTTNGGGGTGTTGACACAGGGTTTCTCTATGTTACAGCCCTGTCTGTCCTGTAACTTGCTTTATAGACCAGGCTGGTCTCAAAATCAGAGGTGCACCTGGCTCTGTCTCCCAAGTCTTGGGATTAAATGTGTGAGTCACCACTGCCTGGCTTAAGTGCTGTATTTTAAAAAGCCTTCCCTGGTGACTCTAACCTTCAAGACACGATTCTGAAGAAATAAGAAAGCCATGCTAGAGGCACCAGAAATCTCTGAGTTTTCACAACTTAACTTGGCAACAATTTCCTCATAATCCAAAGCAAAGCATTTCTGTATTCAACAAAACATTAAGTGGATATGAGTAAGTGTAATTTTTTCTTTCCACATATTACTGCAGCTGTAACTGATAAAGGCCTGAATATACAGTTCAGTGGAGGAAGAATCAAACCAAATTGGAAAACCCCAATGCAATGCAGTAAATATACCCTGGCATGCAGATTTTCTTAGAGCCATTGTTTTGCCCAGTCCAAATACAAACAAGAGAACGAGAAGAGGAGGACTTTTTCACTACCGATTCTGAGCAAAACTGGAACACAGCTATCTTGATGGCTAGAAGACAGCTATCTTGATGGCTAGAAGACGAGAATGGAAAGGGGGCAGAATGATATAAAGTACTGACCTGGAAACCTACTGATAATCACCCCCACCCTTTTTCAACTGTTTTTGTTGAAGTCTTTCTTCTCAATATATCAGAAAAAACTAACAACCTAGAGCAGGCTTGTGTTTCCACAGGCAGACTGAGCTCATTTTTGAGACTCCTCTGCCAGGTTCCCAGGGAAGAACGCAAATGACGGCTAGATGCCAGGAATAATCCAAAATGAACAAAATCACCAATTCCCTCAGAGCCCAGAGCTCCAAGGCCAGGCTGACATCCAAGCTCCTTGGTAGGTTTAGCCACTGGCGGACTGTGGGACCCTGGTCCCTGAGTGGTGAAGTGGTGTGGCAGTCAAGGAGGCTCCATGCCAGAAAGGCTGTTCAGTAAACAAACTAGCATGTCTAACTCCAAAAACACTCAACAACATCCTTTTGCCTCTGTTGTTTATTATTTTCCTACTCTGCTACCAATTAGAGGTTCCAAGCAAGAGGGTAACAGTCCAAGGAACAAATTAAACAGTTAAAGATGAACATTGGTAGCATCTGTCAACCTCAGAGAATCAACTTGCTAAAAAAGCTGTACAACATTCCACTGCAGTCCAGAGATGCCACCCTAAGTCAGTGGTCCACATGCCTAACACCTTGGTTATGCATCCAGTATGTGGTGGGATCAGGGAAACTAAGTTTCCCTATCTTGCTGAGGTATTCCACCTAAGATTTCTTTAAATACACTAGCTTACCCTGTCTTCCACAACCCTGCATCGGCCCTCCTTGTGATCTTCCTAAATGTTCTGAAAGTGGACAGATTGTTTGTTGTATCACATTCACATGACCTTAATACTGAAGAATTACTTAATACTGAGGCTTTGCCCTTTATGATCAGGAATAAGCAAGGGTGCCCTCTAAATTGTGCTGAAGTCCTAATAACAAAAGGAAACAAAAGAAAGGTATGACTGGGAGGTAGTAACTAAACTTTCTTTGAAGATGCCGTGATTACCTCCCTAGGATACCAAACAAAAAATGTTCTAGAACTAAAAGCGAAGTTGCAGATGCAAGGTGTTTGCAGATAACGTGACACAGGTAACATGTGAAAATAGCTGTTTTCTTATATACCACCAACAAACTGAGATTTGAAATTACAAGCACCCAACTGTATCTTCCATACTGTGCTACTGTGATTGTGTCTGTAACTAACCCCTTCTTTCCAAGCTGATATGAAGTGACAATATCAAGTGAGGAACCTAGCAGGTTGGAAGGTCCCAAAGTATTTGAAGCTTAAAATAATCACAAAAGGCTAAGCCCTACACATGCACATGTAGGAAAAGGAGGTCTAGATAGACAAGCCAAGTGTTCTTTTGTTTTGTTTTCTAAGATTTATTTATTATGTATACATGCGCCAGAAGAGGGCATCAGATCTCATTATAGATGGTTGTGAGCCACCAAGTGATTGCTGGGAATTGAGTGCTCTTAACTTTTGAGCCATCTCTCCAGTACCCCCAGTTCTTTTCTTTCTATTTTAGGTGTATGAGTGTTTGACTTGCTGTGTCTGTCTGTGCATCACTTTACCGCCAGGTAGGTGCCTGTGGAAGCCAGAAGAAGGCATTGTCTCCTGAAACTGGGGTTGTGGGCATTTTTAAGCTGTCATGTGGATTCTAGGAATTGAATATGGGCTCAACCATTGAACCATCTCTCTAGCCCCATCTACAAGTCATCCAATCCTTTCATCGAGAGAGAGAGAGAGAGAGAGAGAGAGAGAGAGAGAGAGAAATCTGGATGAAAGGGCATGTAGGCAGAATGCTGGGTTTCCAAGCTCAGCTACTACTCCTACCTCCTAGAGTTCATTCACACAAATGCAATTTATTTTGCAATGCTCTAGCCTCAGGCAGAACTCTCAAGTAAGAACCCATGTTTAAAGACACATGGAAAAGTAATATAGCTCCATAGTTCTTTTGGTGATACAGCATGAGTGGATTCTGAGGTATAATGTTCATGTTCCTTCCTCCCTGGGAAAAATCGGAGTAGTCACTCAGTACCCATCACTTAGGGGAGCATAAAATGATATTCTAGCACTATCTTATAGTAAGTGGTCATCTGCTTTGCATCTTACTCACCTAAGTAAGTCTTTTCAAGGTTTATAGTAAAAAGAATGAGATACTAGAGAGATGACTCAGCATTTAAGAGTGGGTGTTATTCTTTCAGAGGACCAAGTTCAGTTCCCAGCACGAACATCAGAGATAGCTTACAACTACCATGGCCAACTGCAAAGTTAGGAAATCTGACACCTTCTGCCCTCGAGGACACTGCGCACTCATGTGCACATACTCATACTCAACAGATACATAATATAAAAAAATAAATATTTTTAAAAAACTAAATGTATTACTAAAAACCTAAATATGTTACTAAAAACCCTTGCAAAATGGAGCCTCTAGATTTGATGAATGACTTGGGAGATTATTTTTAAAACCCATGTGTTGGATAGTGGCTAGGAGAACTGGCTGCTCTTCCAGAAAACCTATATTTGATTCCTATCCCCCACCGGGTGCTTCATAGCTGCCTGTAACTATAGTCCCAGGGGATCTGAACCCTCTTATGATCTAAGGTATTGCACACTCATGGTGCAGATATAAGAGCAAGCAAAACACCCATATACATAAACAATGGGGAGGGTTAGAGAGTGTTTCTTTGTGTAACAACTCTGGCTGTCCTGGAACTCTGTAGACCAGGCTGGCCTCGAACTCAGAGATCTGCCTCCCTCTGCCTCCTAAGTGCTGGGATTAAAGGCATGCACCACCACCGCTAGGCTATTAAAAATAATTTTTTTAAAGAATGTGGAAATTCTGGGAGTGGTAGCACACACCTTTAATTTCAATAATGGGGAGGCAGAATCAGACAAAGGGTTCATTCAAGGCCAGTATGGTCTATATAGCAAGTCCTAGAACAGCAAACATATCAGAAACCCTGTCTCAAAAAAGAAGAAAAAAGTTTGAGAGATGGTTTGGTTAAGAGCTGGCTGTTCTTCCAGAGGACCTGAGTTCAATTTCCAGCATTCACACCACAGCTCACATTGTACTCCAGTTCTAGGGAATACAAATACTTTCTTCTGGCCTCCAGAGACACCAGCCAGGTATATAGTACACGCACAGACATGAAGAAAAAACCCTCATACATAGAAAATAAAAATAAATTAATCTTTAAAAAGAATGTGTGGGGGCTAGGGATGTAGCACAGTAGATAAGAGAACTTGCCTAGAATACATAAAACCCCACTCATAGGCTCCAAAGCTACAGAGAAACCCTGTCTCGAAAAAACAACAAAAAAAATCAAAAAAATTAAAAAAAATAAAACCCCACTCATGTATACATACAAGCACACACATACCCTGGTGTGATGAAATTTCAAAAAGAGATAGATGGAAGGAGTTCACAGTCAACTTGAACTATACAGTAAATTTGAGGTCAGTCTCTTATCTCAAAATCAAAAAAATACACACCCAAATATGGGAGAGTAGTTATCACCTGTAGACAAAAAGATGCACACATGGGGGATGGAGAGAAGGTTCAGTGTTAAGGCATTTGTTGCTCTTACAGGACCGGGGCTCAGTTACCAACGCCAACATGGTGGCTCAAAACAGGCTGTGATGACAATTCCAGAGGATCCAATGTCTCCTTCTGATCTTTGAGGGCACCCGGCATATTACACACATACATGCGTGTAAGCAAAGCATTCTTATATACAAATATTTTTTAAAGGTTCAGAAAATTGCTCGTTCACAACTTACAAAAAGTACCTTTACAAAATGATACATGTGTTTAATCACAGAGACTGAGAGAACATCAGTAACCTCCAAACTAGACTTAACTCTGCTCAGACTAGAAACTTCACTAAAACAAAAGTAGAACACAGCTTGCTGAAAATTTTGTGTTGCTGACAGAAGTCTCTATGTAAAGTAATGGTGCTGGTGACTTTTGTGCTGAACATTTACAAAAGCAAAGATAGACACAGGAGGATGCCTATGAATTCAAGACCATCCTGGTCTACAAAGGGAACGCTGGGCAAAACAAGGTTACATAATAAGACCCCTATTTAAAAAAAAAAGAAAAAGAAAAAAAGAAAAGGCAAAGCAGCAATCAAGACAATGTGTATGCCTGTGTCTTCAGTTTTTTGTCTGCATGCCTCTCTATTTTATGCATACCTGGTACCCTCAGAGGTAAGAAGAGGCTGTCAGATCCCTTGGAACTGGACTTTAGAGTTGTCAGTAGCTATGTAGGTACTAGAATCAAACTCAGGTCCTCTAGAAGAGCATCTTTCCAGCCCAATACCACAATCCACAATCTTAAGAGAATAAAGTGCTTGCTTCAGTTGCACATATTTTAAAATTGGAACGACACAGAGAAGATTTATTTATCATGGCCTCGTGCAAGGATAACATGCAAATTCATGAAGTGTTTCCTATTTTAAAAATGGAGGAGGAATGATGTGGGAGTCCCCTCTATGTGTGGTGATTACCATTAATGAATAAAGAAACTGCCTTGGTTGATAGGGCAGAACTTAGGTAGGCAGGGAGGACTGGACTGAATGTTGGGGGAAAGAAGGGAGACGCCATGGATCCAAAAGAGATAGATGTGCTGAAATTTTGCTGGTAGGCCACGACCTCATGGTGATGCACAGATTAATGAAGATGGGTTAAATTAAGATGTGGGAGTTAGCCAATACAAACCTAGAGCTAATGGGCCAAGCAGTGATTTAATTAATACAGCTTCTGTGTGATTATTTCAGTTCTGGGCAGCCAGGATGAACAAGCGGCCTCCTATAACACTAAACCATCTCTCTAGGATCTATATATATTTATATATATATAGATCCTAGAGATTATATATATAAATGTTTAAATTATTATATGTATTTATAAATTATATGGTAAATATTGTATATATCATATATAAATTATATATGATATATACAAATATATACTTTTAATTTACATATATATGTAGAAGTATGCATGTCATGTGTGTGCAGGTGCTGGGAACTGAATTCCAGTCCTCTGCAAGAGCAGCAAGTGCTCTTAACTGTCAATCAATCATTTAAAATAAAAAGAAATGCAAATTTGGCTTTCAAAGGATGGGTGCTTCATCTGAGGGAGGATAGGAGAAACTCTCCACTCAAAATAAGTGCCCCGCTCCTGTGAGGTGAAGGTATGTCACTCAATTTATCTCTGGGTAGTTGGAGAGAAAGCAATCATTCAGAGGATTCTGCAGCTGCTTGGGAAGGGAGGCTCCTAGACAGTTTTGATCCATTGACGAGGGCTGCCTAATCTGCTCCCCGAGGTACTGTTTCCCTAAATCTATTAGACTTTTACAGTCTTCCAGGATCTGCAGCCTGGAGATGCTCTATCATCCTGTATTAACTTGACAATGTAATGGACTGGTATCTTTTATTTTCACAGGAAGCACTAGCTTTGACCTTGAAAGTCTTAACCAGCCTTGCTCGTGCTCAGCCCATCCTGGCAAAGAGGGGTTCCCCTTAAGAAAGATGCCTCAGCTGGATTTAAGTCTGTAAAAGCTTAGGGTAGAGCAACTGCAGAAGAGGTTTGGAGACAGGGGTTGCCGGCAGCTCTGTCTAGAACTCCTTCCCCCTCCCCCCGCCCCATCCCACAAGAGCCAAAGAAGTTGAGACCTGAATTATATTAGTAACCTTTTTGTAAAGTTCTTTAAAAATTTAATTTACGTGTGTATATTTGTGTGTGTGTGTGCCTGCCCTCACACACTATGGTACACATGTGGCGATTAGAGGGGCACTTGGGAGAGTTGTTCTTTGCTTCTACCGTGTGGAACTCAGGTCATCAGGCTTGGTGGCAAGTGCCTTTACCCACTGAGCCGTCTTTGCTGTTCCAGAGTCCTTAGAACATGGTGGAGCACTGCACATCACGTAGATTGGCATGTTTCTTCCCCATGGGGTGGAAGCTGTCATTGTTTTATAGATGACGAAGTTGAGGTTTGGGGAATGAAAACAACTCACCTAGAAGTCACTCAGTGAGTCTACGGCACAACCTGGGTTTACAATGTGAGTCCCACTCCTCTCCCCCCCACACACTGTGTCTGTGTGTCTGTCTATCTGTGTGTGCGTGCGCATGTGTGTGGGGGTCCACATACAAATATGTGCATATGAAGGCCAAAGGTCAACTTTAGTATCTTCTTCAGTCATTATTCATTTTGTTTATTTGAGACAGGGTCTTCACTTTTACCTAGAGATTGCATATTTGGCTAGGCTGGCTAGTGCTCCCAGCACTGTGCTTAAAGGTGTGTGCCACCACACTCATCTTTAACGCAGAGGTTCTGGGAATTGGAATGCAGGTCCTCGTGTCTGCATGGTAGGTGTTTTACCCCTTGAACCATCTTCCTAGTCCCTGACCTTGCTTTATAGATGACAAGAACTAAGGTCTGGAGAGGTTAAATAACTAAGGTCACTCAACTCAGCTATGGCAGAGTCTGGGCTCAGAGTCAGCTTTTAGCCATGGTATATTGGCTTTCTTCAAGTATGCTCAACACACACATGTACTCGTAAGAACACTTTAGAAACAGTTAAAGATGCAGTACATTCAAATGCTAGTCCTGAGAATAGGAAGTCAGCCTGGTTGTATTGCTCACCGTCCTCTTTGTGACCCTGCTCCTCTCCACTTTACTGGACAGAAGCCAGTGCCTGGGTGCTTTCTTCCTAGAACACCGCACCCTTCCCTAGGGGGCCAAGGGCAATGTGCCAGGCTTCTTTCCTCCCCAGGATGCACCATGGGCCTTTAGAAAACAAAGTTTAGAAGGGGCTGAAATGTTCTCTCCAGACTAATTGATGTAGGAGGGAGTCCTTCAAGCAAAACAGCCGCTGTCTTCAGCAGATCAGCCGCGCCAACCTGAGAGTCCATCACAATTGAATGTGCTGACCGTTAACATCCCCTCATAGAAGAAGGATGTGGGAGCTCATCTGAGATCCCAGCTGCCCTCGAAACCCTCTGTGTGCCATTCTGCCTTGATCGAAAGTGGCTTTGGGATCTCGGAAGGTTCTGGAACAGAGAGACATGGGCGTGGACTGAAGGGAATCCATCTAAGTGGCTATGGGAAGCCATCGTCCTTGCCGGGTGAGAACCTTACAGTGTGGGTACTTTTAGGTCACACGAATGCCTGCTGGAAACCCCTCAGCCATGCTCTGTAAATAAGCCCAATATACTTACTGGTCTCCCAGGGGAACTTGAGTGGAACTGTACTTTGGTTTGCTGTTGGGAACTTAACAGAAGGGTGTAGAAGCCCCAGGGAAGGAATTGTTACAGCCACCCTTCAAGTAGTTGTTTCCATTTAGGAGCCAGCCTTGAGTGTTTGATCTGTTACCCAGGAAACACCTGAAGGGGCACCCTTGCAGAATGAACTGGGGGCCCCAGAGACCAAGGACCAAGGCAAAGAAAGTCACTGAAGCTAGCCGATGACAGATTCAGACTAAATGGGAAGCAATGGAGGAGCCCTTAGTGGGCACTCCCAGCCCACTCTACAAGCCATAAAAACTTTTAATTATTGAAGAATGATTCTCGCATCTGGCCAATGTATCAGCCCCTGGCAAGAATAGAGTCCACCGGCCATGAATCCTGCTTGATTACTAATAAGAATGACATAAGGTGACACCACCTCTGAGAAATGCCTTGCACTGGGCTCCAGCCAGCGCAGACCTTCACGGGACACACTGGAGAACACACCGAGTTCGAGCAGCTTGTGCTTTCAAGGAAGCTCTGAGTGGAGGTGTGTGCTCCCCAAGGACAGATGCCCAGGGTTACAACGGGACAAAGGAGAATTCTTACTCCTTCTATCCCACTATTTACCCCTTCACATATCTCTGTCTGCAGATCCTGGCATTCTGCGCCAGGGACTCCAAGCCAGAGTGCCTGGATTCAGATCCCATTAGAACAGCCTGCCAAAGTGGGGTCTATCCATACGCTAGAGTACAGCTCAAGTTTAGGGGGAGAGGGAGTTCCCCAGGCACTACAGCATGATGGAACCTCAACAACATGTCACAGAGGAAGCCAGTCACAAAAGGTCACAGACTGTGACCGACAGGATGGTTGTCAGCTTGACAGGATCCAGAATCACGGAGGAGGCACACTTCTGAGCATTGTGTGAAGGGATTATTCAGATGGGGTTAACTGTGGTAGGAATGCCCACCCATGCTGTGAGCAGCTCTATCCTTTGGTCTGGGATACTGAACTGAGTAAAAGGGGGAACCTGAGCTGAGCTCCAGCATTCATCTCTCCCTGTTGTTTCCTGACTGTGGATGCCATGTGAGAGCTGCCTCATGCTCCAGCTGCTTCGCCTCCGCTTTGTCCCTTTTAACTCTAAGCTGAAATTAATGGACTTCTTTTAAAAAATGTATTTATTTGTCTAATGTGCGTTTGTTTATGTGTACCACATGCTTGCAAGTGTCCTTGGAGGCCAGAAGAGGGCATCGGATTCCCTGAAGCAGGAGTTACAGGGAGTTCTGGACCACCTACCATGTGGGTTCTGGGTACTGAATCTGGGTCCTCTGCAGAAACAGTAAGCTCTCTTAACCACTGAGCATCTCTCCAGACCCCTACCTTTCTCCTTGTCAGGTATTTTGCCTCAGCAACAAGGAAAGTAACGAACAGGAATCCTTCTGTATGAAATTTCCAGGATCAGAAAATTCATAGAGAAACAGAAAACACATTGGCTACAGATCAAAGAGAGTGCTTGTTTAACATGCATGGAGCTGTGGTCCAGGGAGGGTCTCCCTTAGGGTTGGTAGCTAGAGGTAAAGGTTAAAGGTGATGCCTGTGTGATACCATGAATGGGATAACCGTCATTGAATTGTCTACTTCAAAATGGTGACTTGGGGGTTACTGATGCTCAGTAGGTCAAAGTATCTGCCACTGAGCCAGATGACTTAAGTTAGATCCCTGGGTCCCACATGATAGAAAGACAGGAAACAACTCCTTTGAGTTGTTCTCTGACCTCTTCCTATGAACCACAGCATATGAGGGCCTCACCACACGTATATGGACTTACAGATAGAGTGAACAAATATCTGTGTTTTTAAATAAAAATAATAAAATGGTAATTTGGAGGAGGTATGGGGAGATAGTTCAGAGGACCTTAGTTCAATCTTCAGAATCCACATAAAAAGTTGGGGAGCTGCATGGTGTTATGCTTGTAATCCAAGAACTGGGAGGTGGAGATAAGACCATACCTGGGCTCCCTGGTCAGTCATCCTAGGGCACTTGCCAAATTCCAGACAAATGAAAGGCCTTGTCTCATACATAAGATGAATGGCAGGCCTGAGAAGCAACATTCAAAGTCAGTTTCTCGCCTCCACAAGCATGTATACACACCTGGGCAGGGAGTCACCACCTATTCAGGGTTCTATTCCCTATGCAGGAAGCCATCACTATTATAGGAAGCCATCACCTGTGCAGGAAGCCATCACCTGTGCAGGAAGCCATTGCCTGTGTAGGAAGTCATCACCTGTGCAAGAAGCCATCACTATTATAGGAAACCATCACCTGTGCAGGAAGCCATCAACTGTGCAGGAAGCCATCACCTGTGCAGGAAATTATTACCTGTATAGGAAGCCATCACCTGTGCAGGAAGCTATCCCCTGTGCAGGAAGTCATCACCTGTGCAGGAAGCCATCACTATTATAGGAA